>PVKH010021438.1:0-14333 GCA_004027955.1 Chaetophractus vellerosus | reverse complement strand
TAATTTCGAGCCTTAGCCAGACATATCTGTAACAACACTTCTCTACATTTAAGATAATGCAGGAATTGTCTCACTTTATGTAATTAAAATAAATTGGTAGAGTACACAGAGAAAACTCCAAATTTGAAGGAAACATCAATAGATTTATCATTTTAATTGAACATTTAAACAATAGAATGTGATTTTAAGGGGACAGGAAAACATCAAAAGAGATCCTCAAGGGGCCGGCTCGATAGCCCCGTGGATAGGGCACCGGCATACCACATAGGAGGCCCTGGATTCGGTTCCCGGGGACCTCTCCTAGCGGGCAGACCACCTTGAGAATGGCAAGCCACCATGGGCGGGCCAGAGCCACTGTGGGCAGGGCAAAAAACTGCCACGGACAGGCAAAAGCCGCCACGGGCAGGGCAGGTCGCCCCCGAATGGAGCACAGCCAGCCACCCGCGAACTGAAAAGCCGGCCGTGATGGAAGCAGAAGCCGCCCACAAGCGGGGAAAGCCGCGCCTGTGCAGTGACCAAGTCTCGGCGCATCGCCGCAGCGGGGGGGAAGGGGAGATATGTAATAAAATAAATAAATCTAAAAAATAAATAAATAAAAAAAATAAATCTTTAAAAAAAAGAGAGAGATCCTCAAACCAAAGGCAATAGAGAAAAATCAATAAGAAAGTTTCTGAAAAATAAAGGAAACAAGAGTGAGAACAAATAATTTCCAGAATAACAAAACACACAATTAAAAGCTAATATACCAATAATATTTTAAAAAACAATAACAGCTAGCTATAACCCTCAGAATGAAATAAAAACAAAAGTTTGCTGTATGTAATGTGCATGAAACATATGTAAATATAATGTATCAAAAAGTAAAAAAGCATTGTTTTATATGTTAGTGGATTTAAAAATATATATAAGAAGAAAACAAAAAAATGACAAAAAATTAAAAAACATAAGAAGAAAAGTAGATGTTGCAATATAAATAGCAGACACATTAGAAATTGAGGCAAAAGGAAGACAAAGAGGTTAAATGTATATTCTTGTGCAATGATTCATTGCACAATAAATTTCAGAAGACAAATTCAGTGTAGATTATTGAATAACAAATTTCAGAAGACAAAGAGGTTAAGCATATATTATTAAATAATAAATTCACAGTGAACATACAAATATCTGAATTTATGAGGTAAGTAGGATTACACCATGTTTGTCAAGGAAGATAATAAAATACAGGGAGTAATAGGTAATAATGAAATAAAATAATTTGATGTACTCAATTTTTATTGATCAATGGAACAGAAAGTAAACAGTATTAGGGGCAAAATTAATATTATAAATGAACTGAAGCATTCCTAATTAAATTATGGAAATATATGGAATGCTAAGGTAAACATATATAGAGAAAGATTCTATTCCTGGATTTGAAATCAATATCTCAAAATTAAAGTTTATGCAAAATATATTTGTATATACATACCATAATTACTATCTATTAGAGTAAGATTTTTATTTTTGAAATAGGACAAAATAAATAAAATGAAATTCCATAGAATAACTAATATAGTTTTAAAATATATCAGCTTTAAAACAAAAATTAATAAATAAAAAATTTAAAAAAGAACAAAAAATCTATCAGATTTGTTAACATACTACTAAACTAAAACTATACCAACTTTGGAGAAATATCTAAAAATTATAAGGACACTTTTAAGATTTCATTTTACTTTTAATGGAAATTGAAAGAAGCAAAATTTCAACTTACAAAAAATGAGTTTTCAGTGGAGCCTCCCTTGCCTAAAGAAGCTGGATTAGGAGACTGTGACCATGGAGGTAATGCAAGAATATGCAAAATGGAAAGACAAGATCAGGCTTTCAAATATTGGTATGCTCTCAAAAGTGTTACAATTATAATAATGCATGGTGTTACTCAGGAGTTTAGCAAGCGGGATGAAGAGAGAGAGATAGATATAGATATAGAGATAGAGAGAGATAGAGATAGAGGGGGTAGAGAGAGGGATGGAGGGGAAGAAAGAGAGAGAAAAAGTGAGAGATACTGAGTGATTATTCAGGGAAGAAACAATAAAAACTGTAGGCATAATGTCTGTGAATGATAGTTAAAGAAAGACATGATAAGGAATAGTGATTACTATAGAAACCAAAGTATTTATGTTATGAAGCAAAATTTTCTGAGAGTCTGTGTTATTAAATTGTTAATATAATTTCATCAAGACATTTAAACTAAATACTTAAATCTGTTCAATTGAATAAGACTTCAAACAATTCTCAGACATTTAATATGTGTCAAGGCTATCTTTTGTTTAGGCCCAACATTTAAGTATAATTTAGTAAATATTCCCTGTAGGTTTCCAGTCTCATTTTCTAGGACTTTAAACTTTTTCCTTAACAATCCCAAACCTTACTTGACAATATGTCTCCCATGTCCAGTGTAAGGTCCTTTGCTGAGGAAAAAGGAAAAGAATGTCCTGAACTTGATCCATTTTTCTTTCCTTTGGAATCTGGCTTCAGAGCTGAGATGATGGGGTTTGCACAGGAACTGGGGAGCACCGATCCCTTTTTAGGTTGGACTACTGTCAAATTACCACAGGAAATTTCCATAGCACAACCAAGAAGAAAATCTCAGTGAGACTAGAAAGACTTTAAAATCAGTCCAGAAGCCCTCAGGGGCAACTTTACTGGAGGAATAACTGCAAACTTGTTACTTCTCACTCTTCAAATTTTCTTTGTAAATTCATCAATGACTCTATTCCATAGAGATACAAATACATGTAAAAAAGTTTATTTCCCAGAAGGCTTTTAAAAAACATTTGCCCAAGGAATTTCAAGAAATGCAAGCAACATTTTTCTGAACTGTCTATACAGCCACAGAGAAAATTCATGAATATTAAAATATGCATGTATGAATGTGTATGTGTAATCTACAATCATGCAGTACCTCAGAGCTTCAGCTAGTTGCCCCTCAGTGTTGGAGAGACTTGAATTAAGTTATTGCTCATTTTCAGGGGATGACTTGAATGAAATGTAAAGGAATATTCTATAAAAAGAAATGCATGAATGTGAAGTCAGGAAATGTCAAATAAATTGGTATGAAAATAGGAGAACAATATAAAATAAAACTTTGAGAACAAATTACATATAATGGTAAACATTTAATAGTTTTAATTATTTAGCAATTACAATTAAATTTTATATGTATGAACATTTTATTAGTAATAATTGTGTACATTTGTATTCCCTGCTTTAAACATTGATATTATATCACATTTTCCAGATGCCTAAACATTTTTTTAAAGATTTATTTTTTATTTATTGTATATCCCCCCCTTTCTGCTTGTTCTTGCTGTGTTCATTTATGTGTTTTTCTGTGTCTGCTTGTCTCCCCCTCTGTGGCAACCCGCCAAGTCAGCTCACCACGCGGCGGCCTGCCTGCTTGCGGTGGCTTGCCCTGCTCGTGGCAGCTTGCCCTGCCCACAGCGGCTTGCCTTCTCAAGGTGGTTTGCCCACTCAAGGAGGCCTTGGGAACCAAACTCCAGGCCTCCCATATGGTAGACCAGAGCCCTACCAATTGGGCTACAGCTGGCCCCCTCAGATGCCTAACCATTTTATTCATCTACTGACAACCACTAATGATGATGACAGAGACGTTCTCACTCTGCAGGATCTGTGTTATTATGCAAATCACTAACTAAAATAGTGTCACATAAAGGAATACAAGACATTCTAGTAGATGTATAACCTAGGAAAAGTAGGACCAGGTGATAAATTTCGTGGTTTTAGTGGCAATTCATGAGGATGGTGAAATATGGTTGCATTTGAACTTGAGAAGATGGTGGGAAGGAAAGTGGTTTTTGTTGGATAAAATAAATTAAATGCTGAGATGATGAAAATATACTTAGAAAAAGAAGTATCTGGAAATAAAGAAATGAGACAAATTTAGTAAAGACTAATTATTTAGTGCCCTTTAATGAGAAAATGTTACATATTTCAATATAATCAATATTGTGAATAAATAAATTAGTTTTATGTTCAATTGAAATCAGCAAAATTATTACTGTGCCTTAAAAGAAAATGTTTAGGGGCCGGCTAGATAGCTCAGTGGATAAGAGTGCTGGTATACCACATGGGAGGCCCTGGGTTTGGTTCCCAGGGACCTCTCCGAGCGGGCCTTGAGAAAGGCAAGCCACCATGGGTGGGACAAAGCCACTGTGGGCAAGGCAAAAAGCCGCCATGGGTAGGTCAGAGCCCCCACGGGCATGGCAAAGTCACCCCTGAAAAACGGAGCTGCCGCCTGCAAAGCACGGAAGCTGTGCAGCCCACAAAACATGGAGCACTGCTGCCTGCAAAACTTGGAGTGGAGCCGCCCATGAAAACAGAATGGAGCCACCCACGAACAGAGCAGGCCGCCTCTGCAGAAGGGCCGACTTGGCGCGTTGCCGCAATGGGGAGAGACAAGAAGCAGACATAGAAAAACACAGAAGAATGGACACACAGCAAGTGCAAGCAGAAAGTGGGGGGAATATGTAACCAAAAAAAAAAGAAAGAAAATGTTTATTGAACATGTGGCTTGGCTTGACAAATGGAGTCCTGATTTATTCCTCATTATTCCCCTTATGATATCACTTCCCCATTCCTCATTAGAAATTCTCAAATATTATGCTAGAGGCTCATTTCTCATTGGATGTTTCTGAATATACCAGTGGCCACAAACGTCATTGTAAGTTTCCTGATATTAGCAGCTTTGATGAGACCCAATTCTCATCAAGTTTCCCAATAATCTTCTACAGTCCACATTATTCATCAGAAGTTCCTCAGTATTATTACCTAGATCCACCACCCTCATAAGAAGGTCATTATGATTCTAGGATCCTTCTTCCTTATCAGAACCATCCCATACTATATGTGACCCCAATCCTCATTTCTCTCTGTAATACTAGGGACTACATTTCCCCAGGATGTTCTAAATATTTAACCAGTGCCCCATTCCTCATCAGAATCTTCCCAGTAGTATATCAGTGCCCTGATTCCCAATCAGAAATTTCCCAATATTATGGTACTGTTTCCAGTCCTTTTACAACTTCACTAATATCACAGCAATTCCCCTTATCCCATCAAAATTCCCATTATTTTTATCCTTATCAGATGTTTTCCAATATTATACTATTGTTCACATTCTTCATCAAAGTTTCCCAATATTGCAGTTGTGCCTCTGTTACTCTATAGGACATTATTATCATTACTAACCTTATACCAATAACCCCCTTCTTCAACATATGTATCCCATTGCTGCCATTCCTCCTTGAAAATTTCCTAATGTTATACTAGTGTCTCCATTGCCCTTATTATTATATCAGTGTTTCTTTTTCTCATTGTAAATGTCTATATATGATTCCAGTTCCTCCAAGTTTCATCAGCTGTTTCCCCATATTATTTCAGTGCAACCATTTTCTTAAGATATTTGTGAATATGCTTTCATTTCAGTTTCCTGATAAAACACCAGTTCTCCCACTCATCTTCAAAATTCCTAATATTATGCCAGTGCTCCCTTTCCTCATCTACAATTCCCCTCATCTTATACTATTTTCTTCCTTCATTACTAGTAGTTTATGGATATAACTGTAGTGCTTCCATTCCTCATTGGAATTTTCACAACATGATATTTAACCATCAGAAATTCCTTTTTATAATACAGTTACAGGAATTCCTCATTGGAAATTTCACATTATTATATATATGGCCTTAATGCTTATCATATGTTTTCTAGTATTTTCCCACTGCTTCCTTAATCAACTGACGTTCTCCATATGATATCAGTACCCATATTCACCTTCAGATATTTCTTAATAGTATACCAGTGACCTCTTTCTCATCAGAATCTTTCCTGTAAAACTCTACTGCCTCCATTCCTCTTCAGAAGTTTGCCAATATCATAGTCTCCCATTCATTGCCAAATTTTCTCTATATTATACCTGTTTTGTTAGTCTGCATCAAAACTGTCTTATTTTCTGAGCTCCCAATCCCAGTCATAATTATAGAATTATCACACCATTATATCCATTTCTCATCAGAAGTTTTATCATGCTTACTATTTTCCAGAAACTCCTTATATGTTTCTTCACATTAAGCCAGTCCACCATTCATTGATAGAAGATTCCAAATATTTCAGTGGTGCTCCCATTGCCTTAAGATTTTGGTCCATATGATATCAGTGCTCTTATTCATCTTCAGAAGTTTTCCAAAGTATCATCTGTTTCCTCATGATCTTAAGAATTTTCTCATATTTTACCAGAATCCCCATTTCTTCAGGAAACTTTTTATTGGAAATTTCCCAATACTATATGAATGCCCCCGTTCCTCATCAGAAGTTTCTCTATTTGTAAACAGTTCCATATTCCCCCTCAAAACTTGTCCAATATTACACTATTTCCCCTTCCTTCATCAGGAGTTAACCCATGTGATATCAGCGCTCCCATTCCACTTCAAATTTTCCCAATATTACACAAGTACACCCATTCATCAATATATTTATCCATATGATACCAGTGAATACATTCTCATTGAAAGTTTTAACAAATGATACCAGAGTTCACAATCCTAATAAAAGTTTTCTGTCATAAAAGGACATTTTTAAACAGAATTTTCCCAACATTACACCAGGTGATCCATTCCTTATATGAATTTTTCTTATGATATAATTGCCATATTGTCATCAGATGTTTTGCAGTGTTGTGACAGTGTCCCCATCCTTATTAAGTTTTTCCATAATGTTATAAGATTACAGTGATCTTATTTCTTTTCAGAATATCCCCAATATTATAACAGCGCAACCATTATTTTCAGATGTTTTGCCATATTATACCAGTTTCTAATATGGAAGTTTCTTAATATTATTTCAGTAACCTGATTCATCATTAGGAGTTTCCCTGTATTATATTAGAATCTCAATTAGTCACTGGAAATTTCATAGAATTATATGTCCTCCTTCTTTATTAGAAATTTCAGAAATTTCTCCATATTTTACCAATACCACCATTCTTCTTCAGAAGTTTCCACATATTATACCAGTGCCTATATTCCTCATAGAATTTTCCCAAAATTCCCATTCCCATTCCATTCCTCATATCATATTTGCCATCAGAAGTTTCCCAATATTCATCATGAATTACCAAATATTAAAATGTGCCTCCTATCTTCATGGAATATATTCTATTACTGTGCCACTGTCCCCCAGTTTTCACAAGAAGTTACCTAATATTATGCAAGTACACTCATGGCTTATTGAAATTACCCAAGATTATATCAATTCTGGCACTTGTTTTGTGAGTATTCACTATATCAGTACTGTAAACCCTCCTCATGAATTTCCCAATATCATACTGATGCCTTCCTTTCTTTTGAGAAGTTCATCAATATTATACCATAACCTCATCATTAGTTGTTTCTTCTTTAGATAATGGTGGTCCATTCATTTTCAAAAGCCCAAATATTTATATCAGGGCCTCAAATCCTGTTTTTCTGTTTTTTTAAATTTTTGTGAATTTGAAATAAACTTCTTGATAAAAAAAAACAAATCCCCACATTTTATTTTCATTTTATATAAAATCACAAATTGTATATATGAGGTTTGACTCTGTTATAACACTGTGACTATTGCTTATTTGGAAATTCACTACATTATACCAGTACTCACAGTTCTCATCAGAAATTTGCTAATGTTATACTTGTACTCTCATTCTTCTTTGGAAATTTCCCAATATAATTCATTCTTCCTATCCCTCATCCAAAATTTACAAATATTACATCATTAACATGAATCCTCATCAGAAATATCTACCATTGTATAAGTGTACATTTTCCTTTCAGGAAGGCTCTCAATATTATACTATTGAACCCATTCTTATTGGGAGTTTTCCAATATTGTACCAATACAACTTCCCCATGAAAATACAACCATTATACCCAGATCTCCATTCCTCACTGGGCAGTTCCCAGTCCATCTTCCCTCATTAGAATTGTCCCAATATTATATTGGTTATCCTTTCCTAGAAGAAGATTTCTCATGAATATAACAGTACCAAAATCTTCATTTAAATTTTCTAAATATTGTACATTCATTCCTCTTACACAGTTTTCTAGTGTTATACAATTATTCCCAGTCCACATTATGTCTCTTTATTATACCAATGATTCCACTAAATTCCAGAATTTCCCCCAATTATGTCAGTGTCTCCAGTTCTCATCAGAAGTTTTCTCATATTACACTAGAGTCCACATTCCTCATTGTACACCATGGATGGGACCATAAGTTATGTGGCCACCAACATGTAAGTCATTAATTAGTGACAAGGCAATTGGAGTCAAGCATATCTCCAATGTTCTAAATAGCCTGCATGGATTGAAAATTTTTGAATAATTGAGAAGATATGTATTTAAGTAGGCATGGGCTTTTCTGCTTAAAAGTTCATCTATGTCTACTACTCTGCCTTAACTTTAGATAATGTTACTATAGGTAGGTGTCCAAACATTAGACATTCTTTCAAATCAGTAAATAAATTAAACTTCACTAGCAGCATATACATTTAACTGATTTCACCCCATTATTAATATTTGTACTCTTATGGGATTTTGCTCATTAAAAGTTCGAGTCCCAGTAATGAATCCCTAGAAGTTTCTCAGAGTTTGCAGATGAGCAATAGGAAATTTATTCCTACTGCAGGCTCTTATTTTTAACAGATCACTTGTGGTTCACTGAGAATCATTCTCCAATTTGTATAGAAAAGTCCATAGCCAGGAACTACCAAGCATAAGTATATAAAATACACATACACACAGGCAAAGACACGTGTTATCACATTTCAATAATAATACAGCTAAAACATATAAGTGATGCTGGAAGGATTCACAGTGCTCAGAAAAAACTGTTGTGCTCTTAGTTATGGTTTATTACAGTGAAAGCATGAAGCTCAAGATTAGTAATGGCAAAGGTGCATGGGAAAAATCCAAAAGAAAGAAGGTGCAAGTTGTCACTTTTCCTCTCCCAGTGCAGTTGCATGGATGAATATAATTTATCCAGCAACAATTTTAAATAACAACACATCAAAGTGAGACCAATCAGGGAAGCTCACATGAAACTTGGTGTCCAACAATTTTGCTGGGGATTAGTCAGATAGTCATGCAGCACCAATGTGAATTACCTCAGATAGTCATACTCCAATTCCCCCAACCCCGAGGTCAAACTGATATGGTGTGATCCAAAGCCCCAGGAATACAAATTTCCTGTTTTTCTCCTGCTTTTTCCTGGATGGATGCTGCAAGCTGCATTCCTCATTTAATTTTATTGAGTGGTGTCTGTATGGAAATTTATTGAGTTTTCTACCTCTCCTCCTTCTGTCCTTATTCGATATTGCCTAAATATAATATTGGTTTTCTTTTCATGTATTATTCATTTTTTCTTTTTCTTACCCTGAGCTATTATTTCTCCTCTTCATTTCTAATTTTGTTTTATAAAAATTTTCCACTTTTGGAAAGGGTGTTAGTTTCAGCAACTGTGCTGGTTCATATTGCTAGGAGCAATGCTACTCTAGCAAGTACCTCTACTTAGTTCTTTCCCATTCTTATAGGTTAAGGTTACATAGGCACTGAACTAGTGAGCTATCTTGACTAATGGGCAATATTACTTCATTCACTATCAACTCCAATTTTGTCAGATGGTGTGAAGGCACAAGCCACCCTATTAGGCCTTGAGGAACACCGAAATAAAGTTTAAGTGTTTAGTTAGAGCTTTGTGCTAAGGGATCGTCCTTGCCTCAGCATCAGTTTTATTCCTGGACCTAGGACCACTGTATCAGATAGGAAAAAATAAATTTGAGATGATATGGAAAAGAATCATATGATTATTCCAGCATCCTCCATCACCCTCCATTCCTCAGATTCCCCAGAAAAAACAAACAAACATGAGAATCTATCCAGTGAGGAACCCCCATTGTCTCCTCAATCTTGAAGGTGAGCACAGACATAAAAGCATGGAAGTCAGCCCTTCACACCTTTAGCTACCCACCTCCAATTTAGACAAGAAGTGTCCACTAGCTTCATCAACTGAGTATCCTCTTCTGTGATGGGAATGATCCCAAAAAAGAATACTTCTGATGGGTTTAGGCACATCCTACTCTAATGTACTCCTTAAATTCCCATAATGATTTTCACAGGGCTCCACCTTATGCGGGCATCTATTTACCTGTCCAGTTTTCCATGGCACATCTGCCTGGCAATATGGCCAGGCCAATTGCCACTACCCATAATTTCATAAAAATACAAAACAGGGGCTTTTATCTTTGTTTAATTCTTCCATCAATATAAAGAAAGTAGTGTGCATTTTTGCCCACTGAGCTTATGTGTTCTTTTATTTTTCAATTAGTCTTTCCATTAGCCATTCTCTCTCTCTGAGAGAGAGAGAGATTGATTCATGGAATTGGCTCACAAAACTGGGGATTGGCAAGTATGAACTCACTAGGGCAGGCTGCAAGTTGTAAACTCAGATGAAGGTGAAGTTGAATTCCCCAGAAGAAGATGGCTGGCTGAAGTAGAGGCATAAAGTCTTCTCTTAATCTCTGAAATCCTCAGCTGTCTTTTAAGGCCTCCAACGTATTGAGTGAGAAGAATCCCCTCATTACTGAGGGAATTCTCCTTTGCTGATTGTAGGTGCAATCATCTACAGATGCAAAGAACTGATGATATGCATCTATGAACTACCTTCATAGTAATGTTCAGACCAGTGCTTGTTTGACCAAACAACTAGACACCATAAACTAGCCAAGTTGACACACGGAATTTAACACAATACCAACCATGTGGCCATAGGTTCAAGAATTTTAAAAGGCCATTCCTAATTTGTCCTTAGGGGAAAGGAGGGTACTTTCTCAGGGTTATGATGAGTATATCCTTCAATTAATTGGGCTGTATGCTCTTACATACACCATTTCCATTCTATTATTGAATGATTCTGGTTCCAACTTTCCTTATTAGAATGTTTCTCTAACTACACACAAGACAGTATAGTTATGTCAGGCTTCAAGATTATTTTATGTCCTTTAGTCAAAAGGGAACATTCAATTAATCCCCAATAGCAAGCTAGTATTTGTCATTTAAATGTTGTATTACATTTCTGTTCATCTGTATATTTTCTGGACTAAAATATCAGAAGTTAGTGTTGGGTGGCACTGACAGATGTTTACAGATGTTCTAGTCTGCATAAGTATGAGTTGAAACCACATCAGGTAGTGCTGAAGATTTAGGTCATACCAATTTATTCAAGTCTCAATAATCTACTGTTACTCTCCATGAGCTATCTATTGTTTCCATGGGCCACAGAGGGATATGTTTCTGAGAATTTGTTAGTACCAACACTCCAGATTCTAATACATCATTACTCATGCTGGTACTCTATACTGTTTCACAGTAACAATCTCTGTGGGTGCAGGCAATTATATTTAGCAGGTTCCATTAATATAGGTCTAAAAGCAAATTTGAATACTGCTGTTTTACAAGACTAGGTAGAAGTTTCCTGAGTCAGACAGTATACAACCCAATTGTATTAGTCAGCCAAAGGGGTGCAAAGGCAAAATTCCAGAAATTGGTTGGCTTTCAAAAAGGGTATTTATTTGGGGTAGAAGCCCACAGTTACCAGGCCATAAAGCATAACTTACTTACCTCACCCAGATTTGTGAGGGTTCTGGCTTCCTGGGTTCCTCTCTTCCTGAGGCTTGATTCTCTCCAGGTTCAGCTGCTTGTTCTTTCTACAAGGCCAGCTGTAGACTACCAGGTGAAAGGCATGTTTCTTTTCCTCAGGCCTTCTCTCCTTCCTCATGACCAAGCTCCTCTGCATGCTTACTTCCCAGGGTTCTACCTCAAGACTGCAACATCAAAACTCCAACTCAAAACTCCAACTCTGTCCCTTGCCATGTTTTTTATCTTCAAGACCCCACCCACCAAAGGTCAGGGCTCAATGCCCTAATGACATGGCCCAATCAAAGCCCTGATCATAACTTAATTACGCCCAGAGGAACAGACCAGTTTACAAGCACAATCCATATCTATTTTTGGAATTCATAACTATATCAAACTGTCATACTCCATCCTCTGAATTCCTAAAATACATTACAATATTCAAAAAACCTTATTTCAGTAACAATGCAAGTACAAAATCATATCATAATCAGTTTAGAGAAATACAATTTGTCTTCAGGCAATATCTGGTCTGCTGTAGACCTCTGAAACTTACAAAACAATTTAGCTGCTTCCAATACACAAATGGGCAGATAAAGGATAAACATTATCATTACCATAAGGAGAAACTGGAAGGAAAACACAAGTTATAGGTCATCTACAGTTCAGTCAACCTGCAGGGCATCCTTGGTTCAATTTCAAAGTCTGAGAGTCATTCTTAAGATGATGGTTTCTTCTCCTTGGGGCCACATGGGGACCCACCCTTTCCATAGGCATGCCCAATGGCCATTTTCTTGGTTCCACTCTCTTCAAGCATCTGAGTGTCAACCAAGCTCCAGACCTCACCCTCCAAAGTATTGGGGTGATTGGCCACACCTTACCCAATCTTTGGATTATAGTCCTAGCCCCCCAGTACTGTGAGGTAAAGACAAGATTCTCCCTAAACTTTGGCAGACTGGCTCAACCCTCTCAGAGCAATGAGTTGACCAACTGGCCTTCCCTAACCTTTGTCATACAGGCTCAACCCTCTCAGAGCAACCAGTTAACTACCTGGCCTTCCCTAATCCATGGGGAACAGGTGCACCTCTCTCAGACCTAGGGGATGCTGACTTTAACCACTCTAATCCTTGAGGAATGTTCTCCACCCTCTCTGCACTCTGGGGTGACAAAACTCTCCCAGAACATCTGTTGGGAACATCCACCCTCTTCAACTGCTGGGGCAAACTCACCCTCTCTGTACATATGGGTGGGGCTCCTCTCTTGGCCCAAGGTGAGACTTAATTCTTGATCTTAGCTTCCATGGTTTTCTTCTTAAAGCCTTTTCTCCTTCAAGCTGTCCTTTGCATGTCCCTTTTAGTGCATGCTGACAGTGGTTTTGTTCATACAATGCTCTCCAAAACCTTGTTGGCTTAGCATGCAAGAAGCAAGGGTCCAAGCCATCAGACAGTAAGACTTTCCACAAGTCTTTCTGAGATAACTGCATCTTCAATCCAGATTTACAAGTTCCAAGTTTATCTAAGTTTTCAAATGGGGCGCTATCATATGGGAGCTTGATTTCTAGAGGCTTGTAATTTCCAGAATCATTTTCTTTTTTCTTTGTACCCAATAATTCAGTCCTGAGCTTATCCTGCTCATCAAGCATTTTGCTATAAGCTGTAAGGAGAAGCCAAGCTGCATTCTCCATGTTTACCTTGAAAAGTTCTTTGGCTAAATTCACAGGTTCACCATTTTCAAATTCTGTCTTCCATATAACACTGGGAATTAATCTTGCTAACTTCTCTGCAACTGTAAAACATGGATCGCCTTTCCTCCAGTTTCCAATAATAGTTTTATCATGTACTTCTAAGTCATCATAAAAAGTCTCTTTAGCATCCATATTATTAAAAACAGTCTCTTCAAAGCACTGTAGGTCTTTTCTACCAAGCATCTCACAATTCCTCCAAAAAATACCCCTTACCCATTTATATAATTGTTCCAACATTTTGATAATTGCAAAACCATTTCCAAACTCATTGGGACCAAATTCTGTATTAGTCAGTTGTGATGGTTAGGCTAATGTGTCAACTCAGCCAGGCAGTTTGCCCAGTTGTTTAGTTAGGAAAGCACTGGGCATTTAATGGTAATACAAGAACATTTATGGGCTTTGGTCACCAATGAGTTTACTGGGTGGATGGCTGATTACATCTGCATCAATCAGGGAGACTCCCATCAGCAATGGGTGATGCTTTTATCCAATCATTTGAATATACTAAAAGGGGAAATGATTTCAACATTCATAGAGAATTTCCCAGCTTGTCTTTGGACAGCCAACTTCCCCAAGAAACTCATTAAGGATCTTCTTCATTGGACTTTCATCAGAGCCTGTGGTTTGCAGCCTGCCTGTGGAACCTGGACTTGTGCATCCCCATTGTGATGGCTAGGCTAATGTGTCAACTCGGCCAGGTAATTGTGCCCAGCTGTTGGGTCCAGCAAGCCTGGGGCTAATTGCATCTGCATCAATCAGCAAGATTGGATGAAGAATGGATGACGCTGTTATCCATTCAGTTGAATGCTTATAAAAGGGAACTGATTTCAACATTCGGAGAGAATTTCCCAGCTCGTCGTTT
>PVKH010021437.1:0-14331 GCA_004027955.1 Chaetophractus vellerosus | reverse complement strand
CGCCGCATTCCCCCTGCCCGGATCAACATGCAAGTAAAACCTAGGCATTTATAATCTATAATGGAAAACTGTAGTCTATAAATCAGCCCTCTTTATCACTCTTCAGCCCCTTACCCTCTACTGGGGACCCGTGATCTGTTATTTTCCCCCATTTCTCTTCCCTCCCTATCTTAATAAACTACTGGCCTAACTAACCCAATGTGCTCTGTAATTCACTTCTGCAGCATAAGTCAAGAACCTAGACCAAATCTGTTAACACTAGTGCTGGATTTAGCTTTAGGAGGCATCTGAGCCAACACTCTCCCTTTATAATTGAGGAAACTGCAGCTAAGTATCCATTAGTATGACTTGTCCGATGATGAGAATAGAGCTCAGTCTTTGTAACAACCAGGCAGATGCTCCTTCTAACTGAGAAACCACTAAACTGCTAAACTGACAAATACTGCAGCAAATATACTTCACAATTAAAAACATGTTTACATTGAACGAAAGCATTTCCATCTTGCATGTAGCTCAGGGACTAGACTATAACAGATATTCAATAAATATTTGTTGTATTAACAAATGCCCAAATGTCTTACCTTGTATAATACACAAAATATTTTAATCAAAAGGCTATGTTCTGTGAGGTCAGGAAAAGTAGTATGAAATAGAAGAGTTGGGAATAGTTGGTGCACTAAGAAGTTATTTAAAAATGCAAACATTTCCAGAAAGTGTACCTCCAATAATTTTCTGTTGTCATCAGGTTACTTTGGGAGGAACTCCTTCACTGCACTTCTTGTGATTTACCCCATGATAATAATTAATTTGGAGAAAATTCTTTGAACTAATTTAGGAATTTTGTCGAAGAACACCTAATCTTTGTGTTTTAAATGAATAAGGAGATAAAAGTATACTTTAAAATGCATTTTGGTTTGTTCTTAAATTTGCAGCTCAGTTTGTATTAGTATATTAAAGTGAATTTTAAAATAAGATTATCTCCTTCTGTACAGTGTAAAAGAACTTACATCATCAGAGAATTCAGGCATATGTTGATGGGCATTCTCTTCCAAAATTTGCTTTGGCACATTTTAAAATCTCAACAACATTTTCTTGTTTTCCTACTTGCTTAAGAATGATGAAATGTACTGATGATTTTTAATAAAGAATCATACGTTTAGATGCTGAAGGGAAAATGGAAAAGAAAAACACCTAGTTATTTCCATAAATGTTAACATTTGTTTAAATTCATGTAAAAAATTAAATTGTATAGAGGCTCTACCGATATAGAAAAGTGTTCATACACCTTGCATTATATTGAAAGGAGTCAAGCACAATGAAAGCAATTTTTCTTTTCACTTAGAAAGTTCTTCAAAATCATTCCTTCAACAAAGAAATGCCAAGCCCCTTTTATATAAAAATGAACTGTGTTCCGTAGAGGCCCACCAAAGCACTTAAGCTATTTCCCCCAAATAGGGAAATGCCTTACATGCGTGGAGGGTTTTCTATATCAGAAGTCCAGGTTTCAAATATAGTAAACTATGTCCAACAGGAGTATACTACTTAATATTATGCCCCATACCTTGTCAAATGCTGCAATCCATGGGCCCAAGAAAAAAAAATCCGAATCTAGACTCTAAAAGATGTGCATCTGTTCCTACCATGTGATCATCCTTATGTTCCTGGTGTCACTTCACATTTATATCTTGTCCTCTCATTCAAAGCTGACTCCATACTCCTTTTCATCCTTTGTTTTTTTTTTTGTTTTGTTTTGTTTTTTTTTAGATCAGTACTGGTTGAGGAACCACAGTTGACAATCTTTCCATGTGCGGGCGTTGGGTCAATTTCCAGCTTCCTGCTTGTCTTCTTCTGCCTCCTAGGCAAGCTCATTAGTTTCCTGGCATTCTTCCTCCTCATATAGTCCCTTCATTCTCTATTAAAAACTACTGCTCCTCAATAGCATCAGAGATTTCATTTTTCTCCATGGTATAGGACAGCAAACAGCCCTCTGTTATTCAGACCTTCCTACCCTATCACTGTTACATAAAATGGGTAACTTGTTAACATTTGGCAAAGTCAAGTTTTTCAATAACATTATAGTAAGGAGAGCAAGGCCTTGATTGACTTCAGAATATAGAGGGAGTTCCTGCTTATTTTCAGTGTACTTGAGGTCCAAGCTGAATTTAACCTAAAGACTAATCTGTACACAGTTATTTGGTATTGGCAATAGCCTTCTATCAGTTTCAATGATTCCATTCTGTTTCAACCAAACCATTATTCACTCTTCCTTCAGTATCCTTCCAAATAAATGACAAAAATTAAAACAATGCTTAATTTGACACCCTTCAATGGAACTCTCTGCTTTCCTGCAAGGTCTCTCAACATTGCCCTTGGGGTGCATTTTAAATTTGCCTAATGATGTACAAATCCTCTGGTTTATTACAGTTCACCCTCACAACCCTTCCCATTTGCCTAAACAAAGGATACTCTTTCAAATACTAGAACTTTGTGTTCTTTCCACCTGGAATACCTCTTTCTGCCACACCTTCTACCCACCACCAACACATATACACTGGACACCCCAGTCTTCTCTGACTGGCTGACATCTACTCATAGTTCAGGTTACAAATCAGCCAGTCCTGCAAAGGCTGTGTTGAGTTTCTTTATGCACGCCACAAGTATGATTTGCTTCTCTTTACTATAAATTATCTATCTTTCCTAGCAATAATAAGCTTTTGGATGTTTATGAAAACACTGCCTTTTTTTATTATGGTATCTCCAGTGTCTGTTCCAGCACATAATAGGTACTCAAAAATTCATGGAGGAATAATGATAGATGGGCTAGCCACAACTGGCTCTAGGAAACTCTGTTTAGGAGCATATTCAAGCTTAGCAGTATTTTTCTTGAGAACTTTAAGTATATTTTTAACCTTCATATAAGCTGATATAAAGATTTTATCTAGATGAAATAATATTAGCACTTCCTTTTATATTTTCCATTTCTCAGATGATATATTGAACAATCTGTTGGCAATACATTACATTTGAAACATTATGAACAAGTTAGAAAACACTATTATCTAAAAGGAAGACATTTTTCCTTCCTATCCTTACACATTGTTCACTGGCGGAAGCTGCTTTTTGAAAGAACCATAGACTATATCACAGCAGCAAGTTTGCAGCATCAGCTATACAAAATCATTTACAACAATAATAAATGTTTATATTGCTTTTCAAATTATACAAACTTGTTTTACATATATTTCAAGGTTTAGGAAATAGTTATCAGTGTTAAATTATATCAGCTGATTTTTTACAACTTTATGAGATATTCACTAACTAAAATTATCACCATTTTATATCTGGAGATGAGAACGATAGATAATTATTCATCATGCAACTATTAAGTGTTTTCTTGAATTTGTGGTCTCTATTTGTTGTTTTAATATCAGTATCTTCAGCATGTAGAAAATTGTCTGTCTCATAGTCAGTGTTCAATAAAATTTGGAGCATAAATGAATTAATGAATGTGTAAGGGACATTTCTAGAATCTGCAGAGCCATCTCAAATTTCTAAACAGATTTTAGGTACTAGTTTCTATTCCCCTAACATTGAATTTTTTAGGTATGAGCTGGCTGGATTCATGTGCCTAAATATCTTTTATTCTATTGACACAACAACTATGAAGAGATATCTGTTCCAAATGTGGACATTATTCATTATTAGATGTTTATCCTTTTATTTCTATGACATGTTGTGACTCACCTTCACTACATAAAGTAATGAAAATGTCAAATGTGTTTCAAACAAAGGCCATCCTCTGAGTATTTTGTGCAGTACCTGCATAAAGAAAATTTACAACATAATCTTTTAAATGGGGTGCTAAGAAAAATACTGCATATCTGCTATGTGAGAAGCCTTTCTCTTTCTGAGCTGCTAATTTCCTTATGCAATCAAAGAATCTGGACATTCTTAATGATAGATAATCTGTTGAATTTTTTGCTTTTAGACTCTTATAAACCATAACAAACTCCTAGTTCAAGGTGAAACAAGTTGGTAAGACTCCTAAAGAATAGTAGAGCCTAATTTCATTCAAGTATCTCCATTTACTTGCTTCAAGATAAAACAAAAGTGTTTCAGTAGATGAATAACTGAAAGCAAGGTCACTAATAGCAAAAGCTTAAGTATTTTTCGAGCAACTGTCTATATGCAATGTCTGCTAAGATTCTAAGGTAGAGGCAACAGTTAACTCTTTACTAGTGATAGAAGAAATTGGAGTTTAATTGAAATCCATGCTCCATCATTTCCAACAGGTTATTTCTCATTGCCAAGAAAGAAGACTTTTTAGACATAGATGAAATTAGAAACAAAGAATAAGGCAAACAAAACTGTTTTACTTTTTTTTACTGAACTGCTGTTGTTATTCTAGTTACATGCTATTGGGATCTAATTCTATTACCTCATTAGACCTGGATATTATAAAAGCATCAAGATGGGAAAGAAAACTTATTTTTATTTCATGTCTGTTTATATAGAGAGCAATTAGATAGATTTTGGTGGACAGATAGAGAGATGAGAGAATGAGGGGTGTGTGTGTGTGTGTGTGTGTGTGTGTGTATACTTTTGCTTAATTTGTACCATTTGTAAGAATGCATGGGACTTCTTGTGCAATGTTAGATGAAAGTGAACCTAATCTTCTAGAACCTACCATTTTTAAAGGCCCCAATGTGCTATGGAAAAATGTAAGAACTCACATTTAATTCCTTTCAAAAAGTTGCCCCAGTCTTCATTTCCTATAGTTAGCCTTACCACCAAGTTATCATACATTATGTTTTGAAATTGCTAGAATCAGGTTTTCTTCTTGTCATTTGAACTAGTACAAAGCAAGGTGGAATCATGTTGCATAGCCATCCTTGTGTTCTTCTGTATGAATCTTTTCAAAGGTCTGAAATATCCCCAATGAATCCAAACTATAAAATTCAGAACATGCCCCCCCGTCCCTGCCAATTTTTCAAGACACCAGATTTCTATTTTCACCAGTCCTTCTCTCCAAAGCTTCTCTCTCATTTTCATTCTCTACCCATGTGTAGTGATCTCTGAAACTGATCCTCTCTCTTACAACTCTCCAATAAATGTAATTTCACCAAGTATCTAAAGATCATCTTGAATTTCAACCTCTACATTTTTCTAGATTAAACCAAATGGAACTACAGATTTTGTAGGTCAAAAGCAGTTGCGTTTTAGCAATCATATATGTTTCAAGCTTGCATATGAGAATGCTGAGACCTAAAGAGTTTAAGTTACTTGTCTAAAGGCCACATGTTGGGGTATTCTGGGCATCAACACCAGAATCCAGATTTTCCATATACTGGCTATTATCTTCCACCTGTCTGTTTCAAATATTTGTGCTACTTGCCTTATTCCCAAAGAGACTGAGTTGGGGACTCCAGAAAGGCAGCTACATATTCTACCTGCTCAAAATATTTATGCTGCTCCAAGCTGTAAAAATGCAAATTAGGTATTTTAAGGGTATTAGTACTACAGAAAGTTATAGTAAAAGTATCTATATGGTCTTGCGTTCCAATGAGCAATGCAGTGATGAGCTATTATTTCGCAATATCTCTCCCTTCCACTATCATCCTCAAGATGTAAATTTCAAAAAATGGTAACTCTGGCAGTCACCTTTGTATCTCCCACAGTATAGTGTTTCACAAACTTTTGTTGAATGGAATATAATGGAATCGAGTGAAATGCGAAACCCCAGTTCTTATGGATTTTTGTCAAACACATGCTGCCTGGTTGTATTTCTCTGTTCTCAAGGTCTCAAGTTTCCATCCTCACTACTCTTGCATGTTATTTTACTGCTGCCACAAGTTTAGTGCTAAAACTCTTTCTGGTTCATAAGGTCATCGTTTAAAATTAAAATTTAAAATTAATATTGGAAGTGGCCTATATTGTAAGGGTTCTTTCTTTCTAGAATAAAAAAACAATCATTAAAGGAAAAATGTGTGCTAGAGAAATTGGTTTTATCCCTGAGTAGACATTTGGAAATCTTATTCTCTGATTATGAGAAGGGTCATTAAATATCTGTTGACTTGCCTCATTCAAATCAATTATTTCCAGTGAATTCAAATAAAGAAAGCCTCTGAAATAGACCATCAACTTGAATATGCAAGTCTAAACTGCTATCTATCAGTTAATAACATGAATTCCCCAAATCAATTTCTGTATATGTTATGAAGTAATCGTTTTGGTAAATTAATTAATATTGAATAGTTTTTATAATGCTTTCACCAAAAATTCTGTGCTAGGCAATTTCCCCCTTTGTATCTAAGTCTTACATGTTTCTTTTAATAGGTTTGTTTTGTATTTAGGAAATGCTCCTATGTCGAATTATAAAATATTTTCATCAAATCTTTCAAAATCTTATAATATCCACCAAAAGTTCAATATAATTAAGGACTGATTTAACTCTTTAATTTCAATTGAAAGTTACTTTATACATATCGATTCCTATTACAACTACCTACCTGAAATGTTAACTATCTAATATGTTCTCTGTACTAGATAATTAGGACATTTACCCTAAAGCAATGATAGTTACTCAGGTTGACAGTAAGGAACTAAGGTGATAGGAGAAATGAAAATGTAGATAAAATTGTAAAAGAAAATATTTTACGTGAAGATCATCAATGGAAATATAGAGCCTAACTACTTGATCCAACACAAAGCAGGTCATGGGAAAAACATTACGAATATCTCTCTAATTACATGCAATACTGATTGAAAGCACATATGAAAATAAGTCAGCCAAAATCATGTATATGTTAAATAACTAGTTGCAAGCATTCAAGTCTGAAAACTGCAAACTGCAAACACCTGTGGTTCTCTGGAAGGTTTATTTCCTTCAACATTTTCGGAAAATTTAATGACACAAGTGAAAGTCTGTGGCAGTCACAAGACTACATAGGTTAAAGATGAACTTTGGCTATTTCAGGATGTGTCAAATATTTCACTCACAAAAATAACAAATACTTGCTCAAGGTATCTGCCAATAGGTACCAGATTGTAGTTTGGTGGTAATATTCTCATTTATTCAACTTTCCTCTTTGTTTCCTTTTCCTTTTTTTATTTTCTCAAACATGGTCAAATGCTATCTTTCTGATCTGCTACAATCGGATGTTCTCTTCAGAGCTCTCCTTTTGTACTTCAGGAGAGGATGTGTTCAAAACACTGATGCATGGCTTTTGATGATCTGAAAAATGTGGGTGTTCCTCCAATGCTACTGATCTAGATGCCTTCATTCCTAAAAAGAGATCAAGGGAAGCTTTCTCCAAAAATCTAGACATGCATCACAAAGAACCAAGATTAAATGTTTTACTATTAAATAATACCCTCACTATTAAGCAAAATCTATACCTGCTTTAACTTTTGGTAGAATTACCAGGAAGAGTACCTATAAGTGTGCTATATTCAATAAGTTATTCTTCTGAAAATTAGATAAATGATCACTGCTCCTTAAATTAAATAATGAAGCCTACATTGACCAGAATCAGCAATGCATTTGGAGATTAACTTATCTATATTTCTAGAAGTTACTGAGATATTTGTGTCTGTTAAGGCATCGGGAGTTTAGAAAATAAAGTAATAATACTTATCTGTTAAGATTTCAGTTGTGTCCACTTAAAAAGGAGTGAAGAATTAAATTGACAAGTAAATGAAGAATTATGCAAATACACAGGCTAAATGCTGGACATTTATTAAAATAGAGTTTAGTCAAGATTTTGGACTATATCATTTGAAGTAAACAGTATGGATGCATGCAGATATTTAACACCTTTATTTTTTGTGATAAATATGGTATTAGCAGAATGCAAAATAATAAAATGCACTAATAAGTTAATGCCACTTCCAAAACAGGAAGATGGAAAGTTTAACTACAGTAACTTAACTTTTACTGTCCTCACCAACAGTCTAGCCTAAAGAATGCATTCTACCAGAAAACATAAGCTGAATGTCTTTGATTCTTACAGCTCATTCTCATATTCTCTGATATTCAGTTACTCATTTTTGCCATATGCACAGCCCAGATAAAATTACTTGACATTCTGCCTTCGGGACAAAGTCAACCCTCCTTGTTTTTCTGAGCACTGGGACTGACATTCAACTCATATCGACATTCCATTATCTGTAAAATAGAGAATCAAATCTATACAATATCAAATAAAAGTAGGGAATTGTGAAAATGGATGATATTCTTTAAAATGCTTGGTGATATCTTGAAAAAAAGACCAAAAGTAAATACAAATGATGATTATGAACGACAGAAAATGAATTGTATAGAGTTTGAAGAATTGGGAATTACTGGTGGATCATGGATCAAGTCACCTGCCAGATGTAAAAGCTGTTGTAAATTAGCTAAAGGGGAGCCAGGAGTTGAAGAGGAGACAGGAACATCACAAAGAGCTTTTAGTCACAGCTTAATATTTATAGTTTTTTTTAGGCAGGGTGAGATTAGTCAACCTTGTCTAAATTGGATTCAAAGTGATACCATGTGGACTGAATTCTGGATTGATGAAGCCTTAACACTGTTATACTGTCCTTAAAGTAAGCAACATATTGCTTTTTTATGTGCTGTTGAAATTTATACAACGTGAAGGTACTCTTTGAAAGAGTAAGGCTAATGGTGAAATTAAAGATCTTAAAAATCAATTAACTGATCAAATTGCATATCATTTTTTATGTTTCTTACTGATATTTATCTATTACTGACAGAGAAACCCAAGAAAGTAATGATTTTGAATTTAAAATTTTATAAACTTAAGTGTAGTGTCTTTGACTTTTGCTTAAACTGTCATATCCTCTGCAATTAACTGTGCTATAAATTCAATCTCTTTTCATAGTTTAGAACACAAATTAAGGCCACATTCTTATGTAACCCTAACAGTAGACATAAAAATAGTGAAACTAATTTTATCTTAAAGAATATGTTATTTAACTTAAAGGTACTTAAAAAATTTATCCCATTATACATAATATGTAATATATTAAGACCACTTATGATCGCCAAATTTAAGTAAGCACAATTTGAAGGAACACAGTGTCCAAACATTGCTCTCTCTCATATAATATCAATCTATAGCTCTTTTAGAGTTTTGGTTGGGCTGTGTCAATTTAAACCAACTCTCTTATCAAATAGTAACCACAGTAGTGAATGAAATAGCTTGTAACTAATAGAAGCAAAGTGAAAACATGTGCATGATATAAAAAATTACAAGTTCTTGAGCAAATGGGTGCACACAAACTGATTTCAATCTGAAGTGTTTTGAAACCCCTGAAATTAGGTTAATTTCATGGATACCTATTAGAACCCATTTCGATGTTTCACATACTTGTGCTGGCTGCCCATTTTAGTATCAGAACTGGATGCTAGGTGTTATATTGAATATTTTGCACTCATAAAAGAAAAGAAAACTATTCTGTAGGAAGCTAGCTTTTGGGAAAACTAATCACTAAACAACTTTTGATCAGAACAAAGCATCACTAAGAGGCTCTCAGAAGGGAGAGATCATCCACCTACCCTCTCTAATTAAGAGTATCCATCAGCATAACTATTTTACAGTCTTTGTGGTAAAGGAGAACCCTAAAGAAAACTAGGCTATGAATATAGTAAATGCCCAATGCAACTGGTTAGTTCATTCAAGTGTCAAACTGTAGAACTTTAAAATCCAGGTAAGGCACTTCTAAGGTATGTGTACCTTATGAAAGAATGGCTCTTCATTAAGAATATTAGCCTTTTATGTTATAGAATAGTGTATAAATGAGTCACTATCAGTTATAGGATCGGATGCAGTGGAGACACCATAAAAGTATTAACATCACAATAGTGTTAAATGCAAAAGGCTGGTTCAATTACAGCATTTCACTGGGAGCCATTTAATATACAAAATATAAAATTTTTACAGAAATATTACACTTGATATGATGTATGTTTAATTTTTATTTTATCCTTCTCCTACTTCTTCCTTTTTTCCTTCTCCTTGTTATTTGTTAAATTTCCCTTAAAATGTGTACTCTTTTGAATAATTTATTTTAGCCCCCTATCTCCAGCCTCAAAATTAAGCTGACTGCCTTTTCGTGGATAGTTTGGATACTTCACTGAATATTTCCCGTTAATGTGTGCTGCGTACATTTTCCTCTGTTCTTTGCAAATATTATTTCTTCTTTCTGGGCTGTGTTCATTTTCTATGTTTATCTCAGTGGTTCTCAATGTGGACAGTGTATTAGATTAAACAGAGGACTTTAAACATCACCTCTTCCCAGACCCCAGACTTCATTCAGTAACTTTGGGATGGGTCTCGGGGAATTTTTCTTAAGCTCCCTGTTGATTTTAATGTGCAGCCAGAGTTATGAACCAATGAACAATCAAACTCCATACACTCTTGGAGATCCAGGTCAAATGAGACATCCATGTTTCTTTCCATTATCACAGCCTACATTTTCCTTCCCACCAATAGCTTTATGCCCCATCTTACTCCTATAGTTCTCAATATACACTATTTTAGGCATTAATAATATGAGGGAAAAATTCTTGGGGTCAGAGATCATGTTTTAGACATTTTTGGTTTGCATTGTGCCTTGTATAATTTAGAAGCTAATTAAAGTTTCGTTATGTGGATGTAAATTAATTAATGCATTACCCACAACTCAACGCTTTCAAGGCCACATAAAAGTAAAGATAATTCTTCTACAATCTCCAAACGTGATTCATCATAAATTGCTAATCAAATAATAGGTGCATTCTTACATGCATGTGCAAGAGTAAACAGTTAAAATGCGTGCATTAATAGGAAATAGGATTAAAATACGAAAAAGGTAAGAAAATAATAGAAGAAACGTCTCCAAGGTGATATAAGTTTTCCTCTAAAAAAAGTAATTTGAGGAGCACAGCAGATTCTTATCTTTTTTAAGGGTATGTATGTGGTTCTGTTCTCTGATTCCGCATGATTTGCGTAGTAGTGTACTTGTACTAAAATACACACTTAATAACATTTTATGTATTGAAAAAAATAATGAATGCATTTTTATATCTCTTAGAAATCAAGGCTAATACAGGATAATACAGGATCATGGATATTTACTAGAACCAAATTGGGTCTTCCAGTGTGAGAATTGGGGAAAGATAACATAAACCATATGTATATAGGTTGTAACAACTTCTTCCCTGAGTAGCATTCCCAACAATCTGGAAATCATTTGTCTAGAATGAATTAAATGTAGTGCTGGTAGGTGGAGTGCTTGACCACTAGGCTATCATTTCTTTTCTAGATAATGAATCTTAACAGATTAGGTATGATTTCTAGAACATAATTTTCAGAACAATAAGAGAAAAACTCTGCTTCAACCTATAATATGCGCTACATACTTTGTTAAGTTGGCTTTCTTTCCTGGAGAAGAATAATTTATATACCCAGTACTGATGCTGAGTTATTCCTAGGGTAAATATGTATATCTCATAAAACTGTAAACAATTGTGCAAAATGGTAAAGTAGGCACGTGCTATAGCTACTCTAGCTCAGTCAAGCATATGCACACTCCATATTCATTATCTTTAAAAAGGAATACTTATTTACTTCAGATAGATGCTCAGAACTTTCTTCCAGAAGATTATGGCTCTTTGTGTGTGGGTATATGGTGTATAATTGGGGGAAAGTGATGTTTCTTTCCATTTTCCAAAACACAAAATGAGGTGATTATAATACAGACAACTAGAATCTGCGATTCAGACTCATCCATATAATTACTCTAAGTAGTTTATGAAAACATGCCAAAAGCTTTTCTAAGAATTAGGCCTTCAGGTATAAAGATTAGCATGCCTAAATTGACTGCTGGCAATTTGAACACCTCTAAAGGCTCTGCATAAAATCCATTGACAATGAAAATTTTCATTATAAAAATGTGCTGCCATGAGCAATCCATGCTAACCAATTTATAGTCTCTATTTATAGAAGGTTTGGAAGAAAATGCTTTTAAATCACCCAAACATAACTCTCTGAATTCGTTATAGATTAATACATGATGACTTTGCCATGGTTAAAAGAAATTATAGGGGAGTCAGAGGGGATGCAGGTACTAGTTCCTCTTACAGGTCTGAATTGGCGAGTAATATTTTTGTGGTGTCTTATATCCTAAGTTGCTGAATGAGGCAATGGAAAGTAGGGCTAAGGTTCTGATTGTCAAGAAACTATTATTCCCAAGGAAAATTTAGCCTAAGAAAGCACTTGCAACATTACAGTCATCATTGACAATCATATCTTTTAAATTTCATACAATAAGAGTACAGGTATTTAGATTCATTAACTCATCCAATAAATTTTTTTTTTCTAATCAGCAATACAAAACCATTGTCACATTACGCATCCCAAAAAGCACTGTTCACCAAGGAATGTACTGAATCTGGGGATACAAAAATAAATCTAATAAAAACAATGCATCTTTTTTTTAACTTTTTATAGTCTTTTTTCCTCACATTTCCTGGGCACGTATTCCACTTATCCATTTTGACAGATTTCATATCAGCAAGTCAAGAGCAATGGAAAAGGTAAAAAAAAATAAAGTGCAAAAAAACGTAAGTCTAGACAATAGATTGTTCTAAATAGTATGAGAAAAATAACGAATGGAAGAAACTGTGTTGTGCTGGTTCTTTAAGAAACAGTACACTCTGACTGTGACTGTATTAATTATCCAGGATATTTACTCATTACTGTCACCTGAAAAAGGAAATTTTATTACTCTCAGAAAATGATTACTTTGTTTCAGCTATCTTTCATATCCCACCACAGAACAAAAATTACTGAAACAACTAAACAAATTTAAGAGAAAATTGCTTTGTTACAACTATATTGTCTAGTTGCTTAAAAACTCAAAACAGAATCTTCAGAACTTTTCCAAGCCCGACACTGAGGGTTTGCAATTACCTCAAGCAATATGATAAAGTAACAAATATAAACAGATAATATCTGTAAACATTTCAGGCTAATGGAATCATAAACAATAAGCAACAGGCTCAGATAAAGTTTCCTTCATATCAGGAAAAGTGGATTGTGTTTTAATAGATCTAAACAGAGATTTGCAGGTAAATAGAAATGCATTAAACATAATATATCTTGATTTTAATAAAACATAATACAATATTTCATAAAAGTATTGTCTAAGAAATTAATTCAAAAGGCAGGCAGTGATGTGAATATTTTCATATGAACTGAAAACTATCTCAAGGATTGCAAAAAAGTTCCTGCAGACAATAACTCTCCTGCTATAGGAAGTTAGTTAAGTGTAGTATAAATTTTTTAATAAGATAAGTGAATATTTGACTTCTGATATATAACTTCATGTAAGTTGGTCATGTAATGATGTAATCTGAGGGAAATTAGTAGAAAATAAAAGCATTTGTGAAATACAACACCAAATGTGATTAGATACAGCTGTGGGTCCCCTTGTTTTCCCATGGTCTTTCCTTCCTAAAAGATTAGTGCATCCTCTGCATACTAGAAAGAAAGGCAGCATAAATTCAGCTAATAAAAAAGAAATTTATAACACAAGGGTTATCAGTACTCCTCAATTCTATTATTAAATGGACTTCATACATCTAACCAATATATCATTAATCAAAACCCGTGTGCCAGGCCTATTTCTAGACACTGGGGATGAAGCAATATATGACACATATGATCCCTCCTGCTTGTAGAGCTTACGGTCTGAAAAACCAAAAAACAAAAACAAAACTACACTAAAACTACTAGAGTCATGTGCTAATGGAACAGAAATTGGGCAGATATTGTGAAATGGCATTTCAAGAGCAGACTACAAGCTATTCAAGCAATAGTATTCATAATAATACTGCACGTTGACAACATCATTCATTCATTCTCCCTTGATGCAATTCAAGGAAATCTGGTACGAACAACAAATTAAACACGGATGAAGTACGTGAGACTTTGAAAATAACAATAAAGGCTAATTTATTAAGTTTGGGTTCAACCAGCGGGTGTGTGCGTGTACCTGTGTGAGTGTCTGTGTGTGTGCATTTGTGTACCGTACTATGCAATAAGAGCTACATATAGAAAGTAATGCGGGCCCGGCTAGATAGCTCAGTGGATAAAGAGCACGCTGGGGTACCACATGGGAGGCCCTGGGTTCGGTTCCGGGGACCTCTCCGAGCGGGCAGACAGCCTTGAGAAAGGCAAGCCACCGTGGGCGGGGCAGAGCCACCGTGGGCAAGGCAAAAAAAAAGAGCCGCCACGGGCAGGGCAGAGCCCCCACGGGCATGGCAAAGTCACCCGTGAAAAGCGG
>PVKH010021436.1:0-14333 GCA_004027955.1 Chaetophractus vellerosus | reverse complement strand
CGAGCAGGTAATACCTGTCATCTGGACTGGAAATACACGTTCTTCAGTATGCGCTATAGCAAATGTAGATCTAAATGCAGGTTTTTACCTCTGCTCCCATACACACACACACACACACACACACACAGAGGCACGCACGCTTACACGGACACACATACAGCATTTCATGTGTTTGAAATATACTAATAATAACTTAAATCTGCATCAACCTTTTTCAGCATTAAAAAATACTTTCGCATCTATAGTTTTCATTTTCATTCACACAGTCTTTGAGTTAAGCGAGCCACCTTTAGGAGAGGAGATTTCCTGGAAAAGCAAAGTGTAGGTGCATTTTGAACCAATAAGCTCACAGGTGAAATAAAACCCACAGAAACCACAAAGGACAAACGTTTTTTATTTATTTGAAGAATAGAATAATCTGAGAACTATTTGAAAACACCCTTTTGGAAGAGAGTTTTTTAAATATTGGTTTTCCTCAAGTTTTTGAAACTCCCAGCAGCAAAGCAGATCATAGGTTGAGCCAGGCCCATACTGAGCAGCCTGGACACATTAGTAGGTGCTCTGTGTACACAGCAGCTCCCTGATTTCAGAGGCAGTGGGTGTGGGTAGCAGTCAAGCTCAGACCTGGGGCTGGACCATTTCCCAATGTGATTACGCTTTGCAAAGATAGTTTACAAATAACAATTCCTTTGTTACTGTCACTCCTTCCCTCTGCATGGAGGGTCGTGGCACCAGAGGGCAAAGTGCCTGGACTCTGGGTCCCCCACGTTGGCATAGGGTACTGATGCTCACATTTGGTGGGAGTCATTGAAGGAAACAAGACAAAAGGGATTCCTGAATTGCTATAAACATTAATTTCTCATGGATTGACACATTTTAATGATAATATATTTTAGAGACTTCTGAAAAAACAATTCTGAGATTTCTTTTTATAATTAAACCAGTAACTCTGTACAGTAAAATCTGATTTTACTGTAAAATTAACACACAAGTGGCCTCTATTTCTTTTCCCAAAAATTGTATCTCTTAATCTGGATAGTGTTTATGATTTATTCGCCAGTTGAGATTGATGCACAGGGTCACTAGGTGACTGTCAATTAGTGAAAGTATGTTCCCCTAGCCCTGGACCCTTTGAAGAGAGTTTTCACCTCAGTCATATGCTACAGCCCTGGCTTACCAACAGGTCTTTTCTCTAAAACAAATAAAAACAGGCCTTAAGCTGTGACAAATTTGTGAGTTACAAAGAACATAATAATAAACATGAGGTACAATTTCAAGAACGAAACTAAGAATTTCAGAGCCTCCAGCACAGGAAGGATGTTTGAATGGTTAACTAGAAAGGGTTCCTCTAGCTTGAATTAGGTTGCACTCATTGGATGGCTTTTAATGATTTCTCATTTAAAACAACAGAATTCAATCAACCATAATAATGCTCATTCTTTTGTTCTTTATAGAATACTTTGATCCTATACAAATGGCTCCTAATATTTGAGATTCCTAACGCAATGATTCCTTTATGTAACACCAAACAATTAGATGTATTTACTTTTGCAAGTGTTTAGCATATTAATCATATAAAATGGAAACTGGATTTCACTCAACTTCTTGCCTACCTACCATGAGTAAGATACTGCCAAGGTGTTTTGAGAAGAAAGACACATAAATCAGGGTTTCTCTATCCAAGTAGACCGTAGCTGAATAGAATCATCGGAAGAGCTGTAGAGTGAAAGCCGGCATTTTAACGGCCCCAAGATAAACAGCACAATTGCATTAATTTGCAGGGTCTGTGTGTGTTATTGTCCCGAGGTATTGTCCTTGAGATTGCCAAATTTACATAACCAAGTGTACTTAATTGGAAGTTGGCAATGGTTTGAGAAAAAGGAGAGTATGATGTGTAAAGGCACATTACTGGCATTTTCAATATTCCATTTTTAATAAGTTGAGCATTTTATTAGATTTGGCTGTCTCCATTGTTACTGTTGAAACAGGTTAATCAAATACAGACACTGTTCTCAAAGGATTTAATCCTGAGGCTTTTGCTTTCTCCAGTGTTTTAATTTAGTTTTAACCTTGAAAAGATAAGAACTGTAAGAACATTCTCCCTCCCCATCCTCCACATTTTTAAAAATTGACTTTAAAAAAAAAAAGGGGTGAAAGAAGGCTAGGGAAAGGTAAGGAGACTTTTCTTAAGGCTAAATTATAAGAATATTTCAGAATGGAGTACCTGTCCCAAACAATCAAACATTTGTCCACTGGGTGCCACTGTCTTCCTTACCAGGCTATGCCACTGAGGGACTTTAGAAGGATAGACTGGCTTTAGTATTTTTTAAAAATTGCTTTCTGTGTGTGCCTGTTTGTGTGATTGTGTGTTGGAAGGACTATTTTTGCCTGCTATGCAAGTGAAGGCTTCTTTCAAATGTCATTAATGTAGTAGTTTCCACCATGTCATTGAGATGCTTTCTCGCTTTCACTGGTATGTGTGTGTCATTCCTGTGGAGGAACACTGGCCACATGGGCCAGCCTGGTGGGCTGGAGGGCAGAGGAAATGGCAAGGATAAAGATCTGTGCTGGAAATGAGGAGTGGAAGCTCACGGTATTGTCAGCCAATGGGCCTTCACTCTAAGAGGAGTTCTCGCCTCCTGGCTGTGCCCCTTTAAGAGAAGCGTGGAAATGGATCAGAATGGAAAGTCAAGAGACATGGGGTTGTTATCTAATACTAGTATGTGCTGGTCCTGAGCCTCAGTTTACTAAAACCAAACATTTCTAAGATCCCTTCTTGCAAGGCCTCCCTCTGTCCACTGTGGGGGGGAAAAGAGACTTAGAGTGAAGCAATGAGGAGATTGTGGCCAGTTCCTCTGTGTGGTCGCATAGTAGACAGAATTCTGTTAGGCTTCCCTTTAGCCAACAATCACTCTATTTCTCTGCAGTCATGTCACTATTATCAAATCAAAGAAATATGTGATCAGGATAACTTGCCATTAAGTCTTATAGGCCTGGGCTCTTCAAGGCTATAAGAAATAACTTTGCAGCAATTCAGCTGGACAGAGTGAGAAAGCATCATAAGCACCCCCATCTTGTCCTGGGTTATAATAGTAAATAACTCAAAACATTACCAAGTTCTGCTATAGAAAACACTTGCCTGTGTTTACTGAAGGTTAAGATCAGCGTGGGGAAAGCCTAATGCCTAGAAAGTGGGTAGTAAATAAAGGAGAGGAAGGGGAAGAGGAAAGTGAAGAAAAGTATTAGGGAAGAGAGAGAAAAAAGAAAAAAAGTTTCATAAGAAGCCGATTTTACATGTGTGCTGTCTTATTAACAGTGCTTATGGGAGGAACAAAGAGAGGGGCTCTGGGGAGGTGCCCTCTGTGTCCTTACACAAACAGATAGATCCCACAGCTTTGGTATGCAGAAGGATCCAGGAAAGTGTCCGGGAAAAGCACAGTTTCACAGTGGAGTATATGGATCCATCTACCTAAACACAGAGAGACCCTTGAGGCAAGTTCCTGGGGCAACTCCACCTCTAGCAATAACGTTCCGTCAGTGTCTCTCACATTCGTTGGAGGCTTGCAGTTCTCAGCATCAGGCACTGGGGAGAGCTCAGGCTTGGTTCCTGCTCTACTGTCTGCTAGCTTGATAACCTTGGGAAGTTCACTTCTGAGCCTCAGTTTTCTCATCTAGAATGGGGATAAACATGCAAATTTCATGAAGCTCTGTTGATGTTATGGTTGATAAATGCCATATACATGTGCTAATAACTTGCATTTTACAGTGCTCTAACACCAACAAGTAATTATGATTGCATTTATTGTGTTCATACTGTATGCCAAGCACAATGCTAATCCTTCAAAATGTGCCTCATTAAAAAAAGATGTGAACTCTTTCATTAAAAATAATAATAATCAATAAAAGCTCTTAGGAGGATTAAGTGACACAAGTGTCTGGCTCTTAGTTGATGCTTAATAAATGTTAATGTATTTCCACTCTTGCCAGTGGTCGTAACAAAACTGTAGGATTCTCTTGATGTCTTGAGCGAATCACAGTCCCAACCCATCCCATCATCTCTCTCTCTCTCTCTCTCTCTCTCTGCCTCTCTCTCTCTCTCTCTCTCTCTCTCATAAATATGTTTGTGTGTGTGTGTAAGAAATTTCTTTTTTCCTGGTGTATTAGTCAGCCAAAGGGGTGCTGATGCAAAATACCAGAAATCTGTTGGCTTTTATAAAGGCTATTCATTTGGGGTAGAAGCTTACAGTTACCAGGCCATAAAGCATAAGTTACTTCCCTCACCAAAGTCTATTGCCACGTGTTGGGGCAAGACAGCTGCTGACGTCTGCCAAGAGTTCAGGCTTCTTGGGTTCCTCTCTTCCCGAGGCTCCGTTTCTCTCTGGGTTCAGCTCCTCTGCTGGCTCCACAAGGCCAGCTGTAGACTATCAGGCAAACGGCTTGTTTCTCTTCCCAGGGCCTTTTCTCTTTCCTCATGACCAAGCTCCTCGATATGCTTACTTCTGGGGACCCCAGCTCAAAAACTCCAAACTCCCTTCTCTGTGGTGCAGTTTCTCTGTGAGTCCCCACCCACAAGGGGGCGGGGATGCAACGTCCTACTGACATGGCCCAATGGAGGCCTTAATCATTATTTAATCAAGTAAAAGTAAAACTTCTGAATCTAATACACTCTAATATGCCCAGAGGAAAAGACAAGTTTACAAACATAATCCAATATTACTTTTTGGAATTCATCAATAATATCAAACTGCTATACTTGGTCTCGCAAACATTTGAAAGATGGCCCAATTTGTAACCAAAGCAGTTTTTCTCTAGCACTCATAATCTCATAGTCTCTCAAACAGGGAAAGTCCCCCTGCATGCCCGCTCACTCTAGCTTGCCTAGCTTTTTGTTTTAACTTTTTATTTTACTAACATTTCCCTTCTTATCCACTTTCAAGTGTACAATTCAGTAGTATTAATTACTTTCACAATATTGTGCCATCACCATCACTAATATTCATTTCCCCTATGTCTCATCACCTCCAACAGAAACTCTGTACCCGTTAAGCAATAGCTCCCCATTCCCACACCATGCCCCTCACAACCTATAATCTACTCCCTGTCTCAATGAAATTGACTTCTTTTAAGTATTTCATATAAGTGAGCTTATACAATATTTCTGGCTTATTTCCCTCAACATGATGTTTTGAAGTTTCGTCCATGTTGCAGCTTGTCTCTAAACTTCACTCCTTTTTACAACGGGATAATCCTCCATTGTGTGTATATAAGACATTTTGTTGGTCTATTCATCTGTTGACGGACACTTGGGTTGCTTCCACCTTTTGGCAATTATGAATAACATTGCCATAAACATTGGTGTACAAATATCTGTTCGAGTATCTGCTTTCAGTTCTTTGGGGTATATACTAAGAACTGGGATTGCCAGATCATACAGTAATTCTATTTTCAACTATCTAAGGAATTTCCAAACTGATTTCCACAGTGGCTGTGCTGTTTTACCATGCCACCAGAAATGTATAAGTGTTATGATTTCTCTGCATCATTGTTAACACTTATCTTGTTTTTTCTTTTTAATAATAGCCATCCTAGTACATATAAAGTGGTATCTCATTGTGGTTTTGCTTTCCATTTTCCTGATGACCAGTGAAGTTGAGCATCTTTTCATGTGCTCATTAGCCATTTATAAATCTTCTTTGAAGAAATTTCCGTTCAATTCCTTTGCACATTTTTAAATTGGGTTATTTGTCTTTTTGTTGTTGAGTTGCTTGGCTGGCTTTTCCACCATGGCTTTCTCTTCTACTCTTTCTCAGCTCTTCATTTGGCAAAGTGTATTAGTCAGCCAAATGGGTTCTGATACAAAGTACCAGAAATCTCTTGGCTTTTATAAAGGGTATTTATTTAGGGTAAAATCTTACAGTTACAAGGCCCTAAAGAGTCCAACTCAAGGTTTGTTTCTCACCAAAGTCTGTTGCCCCGTGTTGAAGCAAGATGGTTGCTGATATCTGCTAGGGTTCAGCCTTCCTCGCTCTCAGCTACAGGCTGGCATAGGGCTTGTCTGTCTTCTCGCGGCTGCAGGATCAAAGTTCTCTCCTTTTCTGTGTCATGACAAAGTTCTCTCCTCTGGCATCTATGGAGCTCTCTCTTCCCATGTATCTTCTGTGTCTTCTTGAGTGAGTGCCTGTTCATATAGCCCACCAAAGGGGCAGGGACTCAACTCTGAGTTACACCCTACTGATGTAGTTCAATCAAAGCCTTAATCTTAACATAATTTAATCACAAACATCTCAGCTGAATCTAATACAATCAAAGGGGCTCATATCCAGAGGAACAGACTAGTTTACAAACATAATCCTTATCTTTTTGGGGGTTCATAAATAATCTCAAACTGCCACACAAAGGAACTTAAATTCTTTAACCTTGCTCTTTCTTTCTGTTTCATCTCTTAGATCATCTGTCAGTTCCTGTCTGCTCTCTAATTTTGCTCAGACTGGGAGTTGATGGTAGAGGAATGAGCAGAGCTGGTACCTTGTCATTTCAGGGTTTTCTTTGGCAAGCTGGGGAGTGGAGGGATCTGTGATCATTTCCTCACTGAGAAGGTGAATCTAGTAAAAGCCATGTAGTCAGAATTAGCTTCAGACACATTCTGGATATTTTATCTAGCAAAATATTAGTCACATATTAAATGTACAGTGAGCACTAGCTAGGTGAGCTATTTCATAATGTGATACGAGGGCTAGGAGATGGGAAACAGGATGGGGGTTTTTCTCCCCAGATAGGGAAGATGGTGCATCATGAGGGTCCTGTCAGACCCACACCTGACATGGCAAAAAGTCTCTTTATAGTCTTTTGAGGATTTTTTAGGATTTTCTATTTACAAGATCTTATCATCTGCAAATACAAATAGTTTTACTTCTCCCTTTCCAATCCAGATGCTTTTTTCTTGCCTAATTGCCTTGGCTAGATGAGAGTAGACATCTTATTCTTGTTCCTGATCTTAGGGGGAAAGTTTTTAATCTTCCACCATTAGTATGGCTTTAGCTATGAGTTTTTCATAGAGGATCTTAATCAAATTTTGAAGTTCCTTTATATTCCTATTCTATTGAGTGTTTTTGTTTTTTTGTTTTTTGTTTTGTTTTCACCAGGAAAACGTGTTTTTCTGCATCTATCCAGAAAATCATGTTGTTTTTGTCCTTCTATTAATTTGGTGTATTACTTTGATTGATTTTGGTATGTTGAGCCAACATTCCTGCATTCCTGGGATAAATCCTACCTGGTTATGGTGTATAATCTTTTCAATATGTTTTAGATTTATGGTCTTTGGGAGCATAAAAGTGGGCTTCAATATTATTGTTTCCATAAAGAGACATTTATTGGTGATATTCAAAATGCAGAGAAATGTCAATGCAGAAGAACATTGTAATTTTATTTCTCAGTTTTGGAAAACTGTGAGACTTTTTCCTTACCTCTTGTCACATGCCACCAGGGCATATTTTTTTGCTTTCCTAAGGCCCAACATAAAACTAGGATTCCAGTATCCTCACATTGTAGCTAATCTGACCATTTATGTTATGTACAAAGAACATTTCTTCTTTCATTTTTAACCCCAGGATCTCCCTGCTTTGGACCATCCCCAAGTTTAGAGAATAACGGAAGCAATGATAGAGGAAAAGCATGACAATCTGAAGCCTGGAGGTCTAAGTTAGTATCCTATAGAAATATATGCCTGGGAGCAGACTCCTGTAATGCATTGTAAATGATGGATAATGAATGGAGGAACTAACATTTATTAAGCACCTATACAATCCCAGGTAGCTGCTTAGATTTATAGATATCTTATTTGATCCTCCCAATAATCTTTTGAAGGGCAGTTTTAGTAAAATTCCCATTTGCTATTGAGGAAACAAGATTCAAGAATATTAAGTCAATTGCCCAGGTCATACGGTTAATAAATGGTGATGCTGAAGCTGGTATTACAACCCAGGTATGATTAAAATTCAAAGCCCCTACTCTTAAAAGTAGGTGGTCTTAGTCCAACAGCATTTAATGGAGAACCAGAGGGATTTACCTTGGTTCCCAATCTGGAACTTAGAGAGCTTTTTTAAACATATTGCTGACCCCCACCCCCAAGGTTTCTGGTTAGGTAGATCTGGGGTGGGGGTCAGGAATTTGCATTTTTAACAAGTTCTCAGGTGAAGCTGATCCAGCTGATCCAAAAACCACATTTTGAGAGCCACCACTCTTGCTTAAGCACCGAGAAGCAGCTATTAGAGCATACACTGCCACCATCTTTCTTGGGTTGAATAGTGATGGCCCCCAGAAAACACTTTTACATGAAGCCTTCTCCCCATATCTGCCAAGTGTTCCTGATGCTGCCAAGTTCTAGCCAAGTTCAGTCAAGTTCTAGCCATAAGTCAAGCCTTCAGAACAAGGTGGCTTCACCCTTTCCCTGTGCTCCCCAGCTGCATAGGAATTGATTGCTTCCTCTAGGATAAGGCTCAGACACATAAAACAGACAGCCCCGATAATGGTGGTTTCACCAAGGTAGAAGTTTGTTTTTCACTTATACAAAGTAAGTCTGCATATAGGCAGCCCAGTATAGGCATGGCAGCTCCATAATGCTGGGACATCTGGTCTTTGTGTCTTCTACTCTAAGATCAAAGACGCCCTGTGGTTGCAGCCATCCTGTTCACATTTCAGAGAGCACCAAGAAGCAAGAGGCAAGTGCAAGATAGACATGGGCAACTTCCAGCTGAGCATCGATTTTAAGAGCTTTCCTGGAAACCTCATTTAATAAATAATTATATCTTATTGACCACTGCTATCTTCATGGGGCTGAGAAATGTGGGTATTTGGCAGGACACACTGCCACCCCCACTGGTATGGTTTTTGTTTTTTTTTTAACTAAGGAGGGCAGAATGAATATTGAGTTGGCAAATAGCGATCTCCACCTCTCTGACCCAAGCCCCTGACCACTCTGTTGCACACAACAGTGCCTTGTCCTGTCCTGTCCCCAGTGGACTGTGTGACCTTCACCAGGTCCTGCCATTTGGATGCTCCACTGTATCAGGTCTGTGCTTGTGAAGATATTTATGTTCTTGGAGCACCTCATATATAGAAAGAGTCATATTATATGGGGTATGTTTGTTTCAGCATCTCAAATTGAGGCAAATGAAATGAGTTTTCTTCATTTGGTTTCTTGGTTCTTAAAAGCCCTGACATAATGACAATGCCCTATAAAGATAAATTAGCAATTGGACACCCATTTGATGTGGAAAAGATGTAGGAAGTATACACACAAAACAATATTGTTCCTAGAGCCTTATACTCCGGTTTACAGAGAGAATCTCAGCAATACAGAAAGCCAAGTCCCAAGTTAGGAGCCGATGACAAAGAGCTGTACTCTAAAATTCCCTTCCTTGTGGGAGTCACATGCTAAGACTTTCTTGAAACATAAGAGGTGGGAACATGTTATCTTTGATCTTTATTTGAAGAAAGAAAACTGATTTCTATGTTATCAGAATGAACAAGAAAGTTAAAGGAAATATGGGAGGCAGGAATCAAGAGAAGGAACAGTTCAGATCTGAAGAGGGCTTGTGTCTATCCCGACTGGCTCTCCTACCCTGGTGTATTGCAAGAACCCAATTTGAGGCACTGATGCCTTTGCAGGCTGGTCAGTCATGACCAAGGCAAGTTTCTCTTGATTTTTATTTTTGACAGCACACGTTCATTCATTTAGTAAGTATTTACTGAGGACCCACTATATGCCAAGCACTATGCCAAGAGATGGAGTCACAGTTGTAAACAAGGCCAACAAAGTCCCTGACTCACCGAACAGCCATTCTAGAGAGGGAGCACAGACAATAAATAAATACACATTTACAATATACAGAGCTTTGGGTAGTGTAAGTACTTTACAGGGCCATGCTAGTGGTCTGTGGGACCACTTTGGATCTTAAATTTCATTGGAATGTCTAATTACTGAGAGTGAATCCTTGGCCTTCAGAAGATGGTGATTGTGGCTGTGTGTGTGTACGTGTGTTTGTGTCAATGTTATTCCTGTTGTTTTTAACAGTAAACAATGAAAGATAAGGTCAACTTATTGCTCTGGGTTGGCTCAAGGTACTTGGGACTCAGGTTTTCTTTTCAAGATGTAGTTTCCAAAGAAAAATGAGACATTTCTTTTTAGGATTTCATTGGCTATAAGTAATAAAAAATATGCCGTAAACAATAAAAGTGGATCAAATGGCAGCTGATGGAGGTAGGAGGAAATAAATCATAGTAGTAGAAAAGAGAGAATTCTGATAGTTTAGTTTCTCTTGGGAGTTTTAAAAACGTGGCCAATGTTTAGCCATAATTCTTCAGCATGTGTGTTATCATAAAACTTGGACTAGAAACAAACAATTTTTTAAAAAATGACAATGCTGCTATATTTTAAATGTAAGATTAGTCCAGGCCTTCCTTCATTTTGCTTAGTGTAGAGCTTTATGCTGTTGCTATTGTTGTTTCTGGGTGGGGTGGAGGGTGGTGGTATTTTTGCGTTCAGCTTTTAGAATGACTTTTTTTCCTGTTGAAAAAGTGAAGCTGTGAGTTAGAACTCAGAAGGAGGCTTCTGGATCCTTTACCAGCACCGTTTCATAAGGTGTGAGAAGTACAATGGATCACTCTTGTTTATTTGATAATTGGGAATTGAATGACTCTTCCAAATGATCTTTTACCCATAACAAGGGTATAAAGAACAAAAAGCCCCAGCTGGAATGTTGTATTTGACTTTAATAACCAAGAAAGTATTCGCCATTTTATACCTAAGGCTTGAAAAGAAATTTTCTCATTTTCTACTTTGTACTTCTTAGTACAAAATTAGTACTTAGTACAAAGTCTGTATTTTCTTTAGTTTAGGAATAGGAAGCATAGAAAGACTAGAAGGAACATAGATCTCCAGCAAATATTTAGATGTTGAATATGTGTATTGAGTGGCTAAAAATTATTTTATGCACACTGAGGTTGCCAAAATAATGTTCTGGTTCTTTTTCATTGTCTAAATGCAACAGTGAGTCCCTTGATGTCAAGTTTATTTGAAATAAGTAATGTGCCCTTGGTAGGAGTATTCATTTCTGCAAATTCTCAGAAATTATGCTTGATATGCCAATCTGAAATCATGAGTTTTTGTGAATGAGTTTTTGTTTTCCAATCTATTTTGAAGTCTGCTTTAATGCCATAAAATCACAAGCAGTCTGTTTGACCTGGAATGGATTTCCTTATCACCATGAAACCTAATTATAGGGAACTTCATTAAACAATTTGGTTAGCTGAGCTTCCTGTTGATTATATGGTAGAAGGGTGCCCTCTTTCATAACAAACAAACAACCTCCCATCTAAGCAGATGTCAGTCGCCACCCTGCTATTGAGTTGTTGGCATATATTGTGAGCCTCAAAGAATGTAAGGGAAAAAATACAAGCTGGTGAAGAGATGTGAGTTGTTTTGAATAGAGCCAAGCACAACGACAAAGCAGCTTCTGTTGCTTCTGTTGTGCCTGGAGAGATGTGTGGACTGCTGGCCTGTTACATAACTAAAGACTTCCTTTTTGCTTGTAAATGTCAAGATCAAACAGAGGTCAGTTTGAAATAGCTGACCCAGGTGCTAATAAATGTGACTTTCTGGGCTATGACATTCCAAAAGGCCTTGTCCCTTAAGAGTCATGGCTTTGCTGATAAGAACAGGTGTCTGTGTATGGGCTTAAATGGGCATTTCCCCATCAGGTTTTCTCTAAAGTAGTAAACTAACTTTCTCTTTGCTTAATGTCTACAAATAAATTAGTAAATTAGGTATATGCTTTTGTGCAATTATTTATTCATTCAATAACTATTTATTGAATCCTAACTATGAGGTAGGTATTCTGCTAGGCACTTCCATATATGTTAGCTCAAGTGTTTTTCCCAGCACCCCTGGAAAATTATATTTCCATTTTGCAAATGAGGAGAGCTACTTTGTGGGCTTAAGTCCTTTTTATATGCTCTTGCTATATACACTTTCTCATGGAGACTAGCTTTTCCAGCACCTAATCTGCTGATAAGAACCCAACTCTTCGTCTTTATTGCTAATCTTCTTCCTGACTCCAGATCTCGCTATCAAGCTGCCTACTGAACAGGTCCATCAAGGTTTTCACCATCAACGCATGCTCTACCTGCCCAAAATTCAACTTATTTTCCTGCATAAAACTTGTGCCTTCTCTCACATCCTCCAGCCCAGTAACAAATACCACCAGTCACCCTGTGGCTACATCAGAAATCTGTGCGGCTTTGATTCTTTCCTCTTCCTAGCACATCCAATCAATTGCTAAGTACTATGAATGATATCCTCAAAATTGTTCCTGGATCCATCTTCTTCTCTGTCTCTACCATCACTGCCTTGTCCAGGCTCAGTTTACGACCTATGCTCTGGAACTCCTGAGAGCTTTATGATTCGTATTGCCATATTTAGGTCTAATTCTGTCTTCTGAACATTGCATTCTTTTCATACTACATCAAAACCTTAACCGTTTTATTAGAAATCAGTTTTTCTTCATCCTATTTTTTCAGTCCTTGGACCTTCAAAGGAGAAAATTTTGGATGGCCATGTGTGGTTTTTTTTTTGCATGTAGGTATTCATTAGCCTCTGGAACAATTTAACATTTAAATTTGGAGTTGAAAAAACGTAAGTTTCTTGCAATTATTGAATGAATGCATAGTGACAGGCAGTAGTCTTGTACAGAGGTTCTCAAAATGTGGTCCAGGGACCCCTGGAAAGTGCTCATAACCTTCAGAGGATCTTCGAAGTTGAAACTATTTGCATAATACTACTAATGGGCTATTGGCCTTTTCCACTATCATTCTACTCAGGGGACTTTCCAGCTATTACATGACAGATTGACTGTAGAAGCAGAGATGAGAATCCAGACAATAAGAAGGTTTTTAAAAACTGTAAAACAATGCCACTTTTCTTAGTTTGCCAGGGCTGCCATGAGAAATACCACAGACCAGTTGGCTTAAACAACAGTTTAAGTCTCACTGTTTGAGAAGCTGTAAGTCCAAAATCAAGGTGTTGGCAGTATCTAGCTTTCTCTGAAGTCTGTAGCTTTCTGGTGGTGGCTTATCGGCAATACATAATTTAATTTCTGCCTCTGTCATATGGCCTTCTCTTTCCTTCTGTCTCCTCCTCCAACTGTGTCCAAATTTCCTCTGCTTATAAGGACTCCAGCTATACCGGATTAAGGCCCATCTTAATTGTTTGACCTTCTTAACCAATAACATATTCAAAGATCATATTTACAAGTGGGTTCACAAGACCAGGAGTTAGGGCTTGATCATGTCTTTGTGGGACCTATGAGTTAATCCATGACACTAAGTTTTCTTTTGTTTTATTTGTTTTGAAAAATAGCTATTTTTAATTAAAATGTATTTATATGTTAGCATATAATGGGTTACTTATTGCAATTCTAATTGGATTAACAAAATATTTTTAAATTTCTAAGTTTTAATTTCTAACATGGTAAATACCAATACATATACCCACATAAACAAAAGCTCTTCATGGTCTTAATAATTTTGAAGACTTTAAAGAGGACTTGAGATAAAAAAGTTTGTGAACTGATGATCTAGTGACTCTGTAGAATGTCATTTACGATGATAGAAACCACCATTATATACAGTGAATACTTAATTAAAATAAGTTTGATAAATAAAATGACAAATGCTTTTCAGGACTCCTAAAAAGGAGGAATTTCTTAGTTGTGGACAAACCTGGACAGTTGGTCACCCTGTCCATTGAACACAAACATCTCTTAATAGGAAAAGCAAAGAAATAAAAATATTCCTTATGTATACTTCCACAAGACCACCAATTGAAAAGAAATTGTTCACATTGCGATATTCTTCTTTTTCATTCTCCCTCCCACTGTATTTATGCACCTATGTTTCACAAAGGCTGTTTTGTCCTACTGCCTCACTAAACCACCTTCACCCGCTGCCAGTCTTCAATTTCTTAAACATGTTTTCACAACCCCAGACTACTCAAATATGCCCTATGTTGACACTGCATTTCTGATTCTGATGCGATAATTTAAAATTCATAGCACACCCAGGCAGAAGTATGTCTTTTTCAAAAGTGTGTAAGAGAGAAAGTGGGGGCTGCTACCTGCTTTTGCCCCAAAGTGACCAGAGTCTTGGTTTCAGTGGTCTGGTTCAGTCCACTCAGCCAGGGAAACATTACCTGGAAGGTGTTCTTCAACGTGGTGAGCACAAAGAGGAATTTGTTGAAACTGACTTGTTCCACAGAGTGCAATATGCAGATGAATATG
>PVKH010021435.1:0-14332 GCA_004027955.1 Chaetophractus vellerosus | reverse complement strand
TCTCGGCACGTCGCCGCAGCGGGGGGGAGGGGAGATATGTAATAAAAATAAATAAATCTTTAAAAAAAAAAAAGACACTAGTAGGGCCGGCTGGATAGCCCAGTGGATAGGGCGCCGGCATACCACATGGGAGGTCCCGGGTTCGGTTCCTGGGGACCTCTCCTAGCGGGCAGATCACTTTAAGAATGGCAAGCCGCCATGGGCGGGCCAGAGCCGCCGCGGGCAGGGCAAAAAGCTGCCATGGACAGGCAAAAGCCGCCACGGGCAGGGCAGGTCACCCGCGAATGGAGCGCAGCCAGCCACCCATGAACTGAAAGCCGGACGTGAATGGAAGCAAAAGCCGCCCACAAGCGGGGAAAGCCACGACTGCGCAGTGACCAGTCTCGGCGCGTCGCCGCAGCGGGGGGTGGGGAGGGGAGATATGTAATAAAATAAATAAATCTTTGAAAAAAAAATAAAAAAATAAAAGATACTAGTAATGCACAAATTGAGGAGGAAGTCAGGAAAAAATCTATGGGCTGAAAAACACAGTAACCCAGAAGTGGATGAGAATTGTGGTTTACGGTACAGATGCAAGGGTGTCCTTTGTGAGCTAGAGAAGATGAATGTCACTATTGCAGGGTGGTGGGAATGTGGAGAAGCAGGGGAAAACTACAACTGGAGTGACCTATGGATTGTGGTTAACAGCAATACTGTAATATTCATGCATCTATGCCAAAGCTATACTGTGTTGATAATGTGGGAGTATGGAAATAGTGTGCTACTGTACAGTATGGACCATGAATAGTAGTTATAATCTGATTATATCTCATAATCTGTAACAAATGTTCCATCACAGTGTGGTGTGATTGAGGGATGTTGTGTGGGGATTCTGAACATCTGCATGATTGTTTTGTAAATTCACTTCTGTAATAAAAACTTATTTTAAAAAATAAATAATAAGGTGGGTTGGGGGGGGAATATACCAAATGTAAGATATGGATTATAGTTAGTAGTAAGATTTTGATGATATTCTTTCACAATTTGTAACAAACGTCTCACAACAGTGTGAGGTGTTGGTGGTGGGTTGATGTATGGGACCCCTGTTTGATGTTATGCTTGTTGATTTGTAAGTCCACAACTATTACTATGCACTTGTTGTTTATGTATGTTTATGTATGAGTCATATACTTCAATAAATTAAAAAATAAAAATAAAAAATAAAAATAAAAAATAAAAAAACACAGATGGAAACGCTGACATAAATGAGAGAACAATTACCAAGGAATGAACCTCGACAACAAACTATAATGGTATGCATTGAAAGATAAATCCTATTTATTGTTCAAAATGTAAAATACCCATTGAATTAGAGAGTATAGAAAGAGGTAATTTTAAAAATCAATATATGCCTATTTTATACTAATTGTAAAAATATCTTTCTTAAAATTTAGTTCTCTTCTATTGACTTTCAGTGGAATAATAGTTAAAAAGAAAGTCCTGCTCCCTGCTGGTTTTGTTATTGTATGCTTGCTAGTTTCTCATAACTATTAAATTAGAGCTTTATTAAAATATTAAAATGTACTATAATCCCTTCAGTCAAAACAGTAAGATGACGACAAATTAAAAGCAAATGATTTTAAGAATATGTACGGCATTTCTGTAGGAAAAAAATGACATGTTTTAAATGGGATCTAATACTTTTCATAAAAATGCCTTAATGCCAGTATTGGTTTAGGGTTCTGATTCCACCTTTGTCACTTACTCGTTGTGTGTCCTTGCCAAGTTATATTACCTTCTAGGCCTCAGTTTCTTTGTTTGAAAAATAGGCATAATGATATCTACCATTGTAAATTCTAATTTTTTATATTTATTAATAGGTACATTATCAGGTTATTATCAATGATTGTCCATGAGCGGTTTCATGGATTACATATTATAGAGTCCTTAAGCAATAATTACTGAAACATAGAAAATTCTCTCATTTCACATTGGTATACATGCTAGGGAGAAAAACCATTAACTGGTATCTTACATTGTTTTTATCTCCTCCATAGAACAAAATATACCCTACATATTCTTGCACGTTAAGAACTCTTCCTTTATCAAATAATATTCTATTTTGTATTGGCTTTGTGAACAGGAATTTTAAGTTCATAACCATTATTCAGTTTTTAGCAATTCTGTTCTATTTGTTGATATCTAAGACAGAGTATGAACCAAAAGAAATATCTGTAGTAACATTATCCATAAGTTAAAGGTATTTTAGTGTGTTTCATAGTGTGCGTAATTATGTAATCAGTGAGTAGCTAGATCCCAAACCAATTTTAAGAACATAAATAAGGCTAGACCAAATTATAAAACCTTTCTCTAAGTCAGCTTGCATTTTTCATATTATCTCAATTGCAAGCAAAAATAGTTGCTTTATTCAGGGCTATCATTATCAAGACAACAAAAGGATGGTGCTAAGATTAATATATATATTATATTCCCTAATTATTTGGAAGAATATTTGCATACTGAAATGAGCCTAGGGAATGACAGGGAATATTTCTGAGATTTGTTAATAAGTTCTTGCAACCTGTTTTTGAAATGATATTTGATAGCAGCCATTTTAAAGTATTGAACTATAATTTCAGTTCTATAAAGTGTATACAAGCCTTTGTTATCATCAACATTTACATTCCTTTTGTCATCTTAACCAATAAGAAAAAGGCTGGGTAATGGGATAATAATCTCTTTGTGTTTATATAATCTGAGTTTCAGATTTTATGATAATATAGGGAAAGCTGTTCTACAACAGGTTTCCAATTTCGGGTAGATAATTGCTCCTTCCATTCATCCTTAGCAGGCAATTTTCCCAAAGTATTTCTATATAGGAAGATATTTCAACTGACATAGTTATTTGAGCCTTATTGCAGAATTCATTAAATGTCATTTTGGTGGTCTGTGTCTAGGGTGGCCCCCATGATCCCCACCTCCTGGTACTCATGCCCTTTCATAATCCCTTCCACGAGTGTGTGTATGACCTGTGACTTGCTTCTAAACCAGTAGAACACAGCAATGGGGACAAGATGTATGTCATTATGCATACGTATTACTTTACGTATGATGGTAACATCCATCTCTTTTTATTAGATATGATGTGGGTTTACAGAACAATCATGCCTAAAACACACGATTCCCATGTATGACCCCACCACACCAACACCTCCCATTGGTGTGGAACATTTGTTACAGTTGATGATACATAGCACTTTTTTTAAAAATTGTACTATTTTTAACAGTAGTTACCTTTGTTACACTTAATGAAAGGTTATTAAAATACTACTATTAACTATTGACCATAGTTTACATTAGATGAATTTTTTCACATCTACCACCCTATAATTAGCACTTTGTGTTAGTGTCATACATTTGTTAAAATTCATGAAAGAACATTCTTGTACTATAACTATAGTCCATCATCTATAATAGGGTTCACTGTCTTATGCAGTCCTATGTTTTATCCTTTAATTTTTATTCTAGTTACATATATGACCTAAAGTTTCCCCTTTTAACCACATTCACATTTATAATTCAGTGCTGTTAATTACACTCACAACAATGTGCTACCATCACCACCATCCATCTCTAAACCTTTACCATCAACCTAAATAGAAATTCTGTACAATCTAAATAGAAATTAAGCATCAACTCCCCATTCTCTACTCCAAATCTATCCCCTGATAGCCTATATTCCAGATTCTATCTCTATGAGTTTGCTTATACTAATTAGTTCACATCAGTGAGATCATAAAATATTTTTCAATTTGTGCCTGGCCTATTTCACTCTGCATAACATCTTTGGTTCACCCATGTTGACACATGCATCAGGACTAAATTCCTTTTTACTGCTGAATAATATTCCATTGCATATCTATACCACATTTTATTTATCCATTCATTGGGTGATGGACGCTGGGGTTTCTTCCATCTTTTGGCAATTATGAATAATGTCTCTATGAACATCAGTGTGAAAATATCTGTTTGAGTCCTTCATAGAAGTCTTCAGAGTTTATACCAATTAGTGGGATTGCCAGGCCGTATGGTAATTCTATATGTAGTTTTCTGAGGAACTGCCAAACTGTCTCACAACAGCTGTACCATTTTACATTCCCACCACCAGCATGTATGAGTGTTCCTATGTGTGGTACTTTGAGTCATTAAGTTTTTCATTTTGAGGAGATCCCATCTATCCTTTTTTTCTTGATGCTTGTCTTTGGGTGTAAAGCCTAAAAACCCATTGCATAACACAAAATCCTCAAGATGCTTCCCTACATTTTCTTCTAGGAGGTTTATAGTCCTGGTTCTTTTATTTAGATCTTTGATTCATTTTGTGTTAATTTTTTTTTTAAAGATTTATTTATTTTATTACATATCTCCCCTTCCCCCCGCTGCGGCGACGCGCCAAGAGTGGTCACTGCGCAGGCGCGGCTTTCCCCGCTTGTGGGCGGTCTCTGCATCCGTTCATGGCCGGCGCTTGCTTCAGTTCGCGGGTGGCTGGCTGTGCTCCATTCGCGGGCGACCTGCCCTGCCCGTGGCGGCTCTTGCCCTGTCTGTGGCAACTTCTTGCCCTGCCCACGGCGGCTCCGGCCCGCCCATGGCGGCTTGCCATTCTCAAGGCGGTCTGCCCGCTAGGAGAGGTCCCCGGGAATCGAACCCAGGGCCTCCCATGTGGTATGCCGGCGCCCTATCCACTGGGCTATCGAGCCGGCCCCTGTTAATTTTTGTATATTGTGTGAGATAGCAGTCCTCTTTCATTCTTTTGTAAATGGATATCCAAATCTGCCTGCACAAATTTTTGAAGAGATTATTCTTCCCCAATTGAGCAGAGTAGGCATTCTTGTCAAAAATAAATTGACCGTAGATGTGAAAGTCTATTTCTGAACTCACAATTCAATTCTATTGGTCCAAATGTCTATCCTTCTGCCAGTACCATGCTGTTTTGACATGCATTTTAAAGTCAGAAAATGTGTGTCCTCAGAGTTCAAGGACTTTTTCAAGATGTGTTTGGTTATTCAAGGCCCCTATCCTTTCCAAATAAATTTGACCATTGGTTTTTTCATTTTCCAATATGATATTGGAATTTTGATTAGGATCAGTAGCATCCATCTTAATAAAAGACTTTTTGCCTTCCTGGCTTTGAAGAAGCCAGCAGCTGCCATGTTGTGAACTGCCCAATGGAGAAGGCCATGCAGCAAGGAGCTGAAGGTTGCCCTTGGCTGACAGCCCAGATGAAACTGAGGCCTTCAGTCCAGCAACCTTGCAAGGAACTGAATGCTGCCGACAACCATTTGAACATGGTAGCAGATTCTTCCCCAGTCTAGCCTAAGATGAGACGCCAGCCTTGCACAATACCTTGGTACAATTTGTGAGACCTTGGCTCAGAAAAACTGAAAGATTAAACATACATTGTTTTAAACCAGCAAGATTATAGTAATATTGTTATGCTGCAATGTATAGCTAATACTATGATTAGTATTGACTGTGGTTGGAAATTTCCACTTGCTTCATATTGAACAGTTATTACCTCCTTTTATAATCACCATAAAATCTCCCTGTATATGTATCCATGTAGGCATATGATTTACAACATATAAATAAGGGCTCTAGCATTATAATGTCATTTTTTGCTTTGTGTAATCACAGGACTGCTAAAGAGGAATCTATGTTGTTACAAACAACAAAACAATAGGAAAAATATTGGCCTAAAATAGTAATACAACTAAATGGTAATTTTTCTCATTATATTTTTTCCTTTGTGGGGAGGAATTTTTAGCTCAACTTTCTCTCTCTCCTATAATATAATACACTTCAATTCTCTATACCAAAAAGCAATGAACATCAATTTAATTCTCTATACCAAAAAGCAATGAACATCAATTTAATTTGATATGAAGAGCCAAATTTTTCATGAGATTTAGTTAGGCTGTTATCTTTTGCACCTGCTTTTTTACAGGTGTATATAATTTATAACCTCCTTTATTTGACTGATTATTTTTATATTTGGCCATTTTTGCCATTATACTGAGATGCAATTGTGCACTTATTGATACCCCTGGGAAATTTCTCCCCATACTGTAATAATTTAATTGCAGAAAACATGAGTGTCTATTAATTCTATTGAGTAGGGTGAGGAGATACAGTTGGACTTAGAAATGAAATAAATTTCCAGAATCAGAACACTCAAGAAATTCATAATAGTACAAAAAAAAAACTAGAATAAAACATCAAAATCATAGATCCATTATTAATAGCATGAGCATATTCTTTTAATATTCCTATCTTTGTTTACAAAATAAGGATCAAAAGATTTGAAAAGGCTTATATTTTACTTTTTATATTTAATTTGTTGACAATTTGTCACTAGCATTTTTCTATGGCTTTACATATTCTTCAATAATGGGGTTATAATGGATGAACAGTAAGTATTTTGTCCAGAGGTATAGTTATCTATTTATCTAAACTTTTTAAAGAATTCAACATCTCTATTACCTACTCTTTTTGCTTTATCAATAATATTATGATGAATATCATTGCACATAAGATTTTTAAATATCTGTAATTTTCTTAGGAAAACTCTTCTTTTGTGTTCCAAGACAAAATATATACTTTTATGGATAATGGTATATTTTGTCAAATTGATTTCATGAAAGTTGTACCATCTTAAACTCCCATAAGTTTTTTCTGATAATAATGTTTCTTCCATTCTTGCTAGTCCAAAATTCAGATTTGAAGTTAGGATCTAATTTTATTTTCTTTACATTGATTACTAATGAGGTTACACTTTTCTTAAAATAACCACTTGAGTAAAATCTATTAATATTTTTTCATGTAAGGTAAAACCAATCTCAATTTGCTTTATGTTTAAAATGGCTCTTTCCATAATGAAATCTAAAAGTTATTCCCTAATATTTTCTTTGTTTTCTTAGAACTTAAAGGTATCTGGAATTTTGATATATCTTATAATGTAAGAAAACAACTTATTTTTTGTGTCAAAACTTAGCAAATTGTGCTTGCATAAATTATTCAACATTATAGAATAATCATTTCTTTTAGAACTCTTCCAGAACCCACCTTAACTATATATGAATTTCTCACATATGGAAGAGTCTACTTCTGGACTTTCTTTTTATTCCCTGGAGCAATCTGCCCACAATTGTAAAAGTATAAATTAATTTGATTACTGTAGTTTTTTTATTGCTATTTTATTACTTAGACCAGTTTCACTAAACAATTTCTCTTTTAAGACATTTGTGAGACTTTTTTTCACATATTATTCTTCAGTGAAATACAGATTAACCATTAAAAAAAGATAAATGAAAAAAGGATTTGATTGGAATTTCAATAAACCTATAGAGACAGCTGTTGAATATAGTGAAGTCAGTAATAGCAGGGGCTTTGTAAAAAGACCTGATTTTGAAATTCAGTTCCACTGTTTACGAACTATGAAACCCTTGGCAGTACAGTGCATAATAATTTCTATGCCTGATATTTCTCAAATATAAAGGAAGGATAATATTATAGAACTTGCAGTGGTAATGTTGTTTATTTTAAAAAGATATAATTATTTTAAGTGCTTACCTGAAACCTGGCACTAAATAATCATTAAGGAAATGGTTGTAAAATTAATCTAATTTTGTCAAAGTACTGAGTAGGAGTGACATGGAGTGATTTACTGATCAACCTTAGCCCCTTTCTGGACGATGATACAAGATGATTTCATCTCTGATGTGTTTCTGAAAATTAAAACTATAAACCAGGGCTCCTTTGTCAGAACAACAGAGGATTCCTGAATCCAGAAAAATGGATATGATACAATATAAAGGCCATAATTATGTGTGATGATGCCTAAGCCTGGAAAATTTCTAGTTTGTCTTATGTTATATTGATGGCCCTCACTGAAACAACTTTCTTGTACCCATGCACATTTCATTGTGACATTGCCATGGTTCCCAACAAAAGGTGAAGTTTATTTATTCACTCCCTTGAATATGAGCTGAACTTATAATGTGCTTTGACCAATAGGTTGTGTCGGATCTGGCATGCAAGTTCTAGAGCCTAAAGCCTTAGGAGACCATATAATCTCCCCTCTCATCTCCTTCCGATAATACATGCTGTGAAAGCCTAATGTAACCTAACAGAGGATGGGAAGCCACAAGGAGGAGGATCAAGGTACCTAAGCTTACAGCTTACACCAACTGCCAGACAGATGCACAGGGCTACCTTAGACCCTCCAGTTCTAGGAGAGGACTGCAGCCACTGGAGTGATCCCAGCAAGATTAGCAAAAGTACCGTCCAGATTGCTGAATGCAGAATTTGGAAAAGAATAAACCATTGTTTTTAACCCAGTACATTTTAGCCACTGCATTTTAGAGTATTTGTTTCACTGCAACAGTAAAATAAACCAAAATCAACCATATATGCTGTGATTGGAGAATACTCTCTCCCTCTACTCAGTGACCAGTTGCCTTACTGAGAGTGTGATCTGAATATAAAAGGGATAGCACCTTCTGTTTTAACAAGACAAACCAAAGACACAAACTTTTCAATAGTTAATTCAAAAGGAAGTTCTCACAAGTCCATTTTAAGTAAGTCCAACCTGTAATTGAAAAAGACCCTTCTTGACTTCTGTATGAATATAGCGAAGTGAAAATGTATGTCCCTTTCTTCTCTGTGACCATAACAAGAAGAAAATGAAAAAGAAACAGATGAAGAAAATAAAAGCAAAGGAAAACCGAGTATCCAATAAACTTGGAAACAGACTCAACTCAGCCCAATGATCTATGCAAAATAGTTTTAAAATACAATAATATTTGAAGCATATATGGACACATTTTGCTCCAGATCTTGAATAGCGTCCAGACCATACCTACATGAAGAAAAGCAAACTTTAAAGAGGTTAAAGTGAATATAGTAAATACTTTTTGCACCTCAAGATGAAGTACTTTCTAAGCATAATGATAACAAAAAATTAATATATCATCAGATTTGATTTCACAAACTTCAAATACATATATAGTAAAAAGGAAGAACACAAACTTTACGAGGAAGATTATAAGTTAGGATATATCCATTATATGTCTGTGACCAAAAGATTGGTATGTTTCATATGCAAAGAGACATAAATGAATGGAGGGCAATAAAACAATGTCAAGAAAACTAATGATCATTTCAGGAAAGAAGAAATGTAAATATACAATAAACACATGTACAAATATGGAACTACATAAATTAAGCAAAAACATAAAAACGTAAATAAAGCAAGAAAACAGCAATTTAACTCTGCATTTTTAAAATATGATAGTCAGAGAAGATGGTGAGTTGGATGCCACAGTACATCACCTTCTTTCAGAGCGGTTTGTGGTATGGGGCATTGGTGAAGAGATCAGAACGCCAGGGGGCGTTAATTACATGTCACCTGATCCAGTCCTGGGAAGAGATATAAACATTAATTCACGACCTGAAAAAGTTATAGTATACATGGATTCATGCAGGTTAGCAAAGTTCCCTGATTGCTCATGAGTGAAAATTCCAGACTGCTGAGAGCATAAAGTGAATACCACCCAGTTTCAGAGAAAGTATTCCAGGATAGTATATCTAAACCCAAGCTCTTAGCTCTCCTACTCACTCCCTAACCACTGCTATCCTACACTTCTTATTAAATAGCTGGCATAGATATAATGAACCCAAACAAGAATAAATTATTCTTAGAAATGAATCAGTGTGGGACCAATGCTTAGAAGCCCTTAATTTTTTTTAATAGGAAAGGAAAATTTTCTACACGCACACATATATAAACACAAAGACACACATGTGCTGTGAAAGCAAACAAACAAAAACTAGTACTCTGATAAATGAAAGTTCAAAGAAAAAAGTAAGACAAGATAAGAATCAGAAGATGGTAAACCCTCAAAAATGGAGTAAAAATATATAAGAAGCAACAACAAGAATAATAAGCACTGTAAAAAGTTAACGTACAGAAAATGCATACACAATAAAAGGAAACATAAGGCAATGGAAAAAGACAAGAGTCTTAAATGACCAGACAAAAAACAATCCATACAGAAATCTCAAGTGACCAAATATCTAAATAATAGAAGTAACTCAAGAAGAGAAAATAAGAAATAAAATGTTGCCAATTGAAATATTTTCTATTATGTGTTCCAAGTAAAAGGAGACCGTTTTAGCCAGTGCCAAATGCAGCATCTTAAAACAATTTCTCCTTACTTCTTAATGATATGACAAAAATAACAAGAACACATTTTCTGAAACCTCATGTCTCTGCTCTTTTCTTGTATCCCTTTTAGTGCATTACCTCATTGTGTCTTATTTTCCTTTCCAAATTCCAGACATTTTTGACTGCTGCCACACACTCAATTAGCACGTCATCTCATTGACTTTGTAATAATTTGATAATGGAAATTCCGTTATGCTCTTTCTTCTTTTCTATGATTAAAGACTTTGCTTTTCAGTATCTTTTCCTTTGTGCTACACCTGTTTCTCAATGCAGCCAGTCAATGAGTAGGTGAATTTTCTGAGGTTTCCTTTTTAGATAGTGCTAAATTCAAATTCCTATTCTGATACTTGTTAGGGTCTTAGATAATTAATATCTCAGTATCAGGTTTCACAGTCACAGAAAAATACATACTTCTTAAATTAGCAGATTATTATGAGGATTAAAATAGATAATAATGTTTCACAGGTAATGGAACAATATAAGCTATTGAAATATATTTGCTATCATTTATTATCAATTTAGGATTTGGAGAAATTATATATAAGATGAAGAACTCAGGTTATCCTTTCCAGCTTTCTGTATTAGACAGCATAGAAATTAAAAGTTCACATATCTGTCACTGCCAGAACCAGGAACCAGAAACTGGATTGTAAGAAGAGTATTCTGGGGTAGAGACAGAAACTGGACTTCTCTGAATATAGTAAATTTTGTAGCTTTGCATTGGGAAACAGGAAAATCATGAAAGAAATTATCAAAAATTTTTTGAAAAGTGAGGTCTAAAAATCTAAAGCAAACCGAACAAAGCTGCTGAAGCAATGACTTAACGATACAAAGAGGACATATCTATATATGTATGCAGACACAGATGAAACAATGTGATTTGTTTCAATATAATACAGTGGTGGGGGGTAAGGGATGATGGGAGGTTTACAGGAAAAAACAGATTGACTCTGAATTGATAATTTTTTGAAGCTAAGTAAAGAGTATACTGGAGTTCTTTATACCCTTACCTTTTGATTGAAACTTTTCATAATCAAAGATTTTAATAAGGTTATGGAAAAGGATATAGCCTATATATGCTTATCTCCTAACAGTTTCTTAATAAAAGTTTGTAAATGAAACATAAAAGAATGGGCTGATACTTTTAAAATATAGCTGAGAATAAAACAAGGATGCCAGGAGTAGATTTTGAATTTGTTAGTTTCTTCAGTCAACGTGACAACCATGATTTTTATAATGTGACTGTACCAACTCTTATAGATCCAACTTAATCTAAATTATTTTCTGATTGTAAGCCAATTATTTTAAATACTGTAACAAGATAGGCAAATCAAATGAATACTATTTTTTAACCCAGTAACATGTTATCAATATTTTTTACTATAACATTAAGTTGGTTGAATTTTGCTTCTATATTGCAGTTTTAACAGGCTTTAATTACTTTAGCTTTGCTTAAAATGACTAGAATTTCTACAGATGCATGCAAGTAGGTTGATGATACCACCTTCATTATACATTAAATTTGAATCCCTAATGATTATTCTGAAGTTTCAATCAGACAAATACATTTGTGTTGATTAACAGTAATATTTATTAACACCAAAGCACTCTTTTAAACATGGAAAACCACCACTGGTCCAGGAATAATGCAAGCTTTCTACTTATTTCTGCATGCAGTGCCATTACTCAATCCATGAACTAGAACCCCTTAGATTGAAAAGACTTGAATAAAACCAGTGGGAATATCAACCCTCCTCAGGTACTTAGACATTTGGTAACCTGGGCAATTCCATATGGTCCTTCTCTCTGCAAACAAACATATAATCACACTCACACACGTGCACTCAAAAAAATAGCACCTCTTCAATGAAAATACAATAATCTGTGCTCCTTTTTTATCTTAAAAAAAAACAAAACAGAACAAGAGGTACTAACGTGACCTTCTTTTGTTCTGAATAGACTTCTCTGCTAAGTTGTATTATACTAACAGCATTTTAAGTTTATGTTTTTAATGACTGTGCATATATGGTCAGCCTCTCCTACTGCTTTTCCTTGATGTTTCTTTCCTTTGTCTCTCAAAAATATTCCATGCAGTTATGAAGGTTTAGATTATCTCCTCCTGGATAATCTATTTCCTGGATCTCCATTTCTGAGTGACAGTTTTGTTAGTAGCTCATGTGGGATGATTAGTTTTTCCATTTTATAATTGGGCTCCTATCCACAGACTTTTATTCCAGAGCGTTTTCCAAAGTGTCCCAAATTTCTTAACTTCCTTCTCTGGCTTTACCAGAAAATCGCACATTTTTATACCTTTTTTGTTTACGTTTCCTGCCTGTATAGAAAAAGTTATGAAAGATTTCCCCATAGGCATCAAATGCTTTTTTATGAGTAGACCACTTTTCCAATATGTGATTTTTTTAAAGCAGAAGGTGGGTCTCAAGGTTGCTCTGAATTCTTGATGATTTCATTTGTTTCAGGAAAAAATACAATTTAAACTGTACTTCTACACATATATTCAGAGATTTCGACATGGATATTTTGTATTGAAGTCTATTGTTTTCTTTTATGATGTAAATAATTCAAAAGAAATCATAGAAGGGCCACAGTTCATTTTCACAAGTACTGATCAATAACGCACACATACATTTTTGTTTCATTTTTGACATACAGAAACTACCAGACTAAAGAAAACACTTCATTTTTGAGATTTTTGTTAACAATAGATTATTTTTTTCTCACTTACCTAAGTGTTTCCACCAAGCACCTGGTATTCCACTTAAAATGGGAAAATACTAGAATTTATAAAATGAGAAATGTGAACCATTTGCTATAAGGAGATGAACACAAACCCCCTCATACTATAGTTTCAACCTTGACAGTGCTTAAATACATTCTTAAAATGTTGTCTTGCAGAGAAAATATAGTTCCAAACCAGTGTAAAGATAAGATGTGGTTTGTGATCATGCCCAGCCCTAAGCCCTCTGCAATTGTAAGAGAATCTGTGGGAAATGGAGATCAGGAGTCTGCATTTTAATAAGCACCTCAGGTGATTCTTTGTACGCAGACAACCCATCTGTGAACCACGGATATTTTCAGGGTTGAACAGCTGTTTCCAACATTTTCACAACCAAGAAAATCTCATGCATTCGTTTTGCTTAAATAAGGAAAACAATCCACAGGCCATAAGTTTTTTTTTTCTTTACAGATTGGATTTTGTGAAATATTGAAAATATCATATGCAACTAATTACTCCTATCAAAGGAGCTTCGGACAACCTAGGCTACACCTATCCTATTTCCATAATATATGTTTTGTTCTGGTTACCAAATTGATCCTTCAGAACATTTGGAAAATACAGTTAAGCACATATGAAACTAAGAGCAACCAAAGCTAAATGCTGAAAATATTTTTGGTATATTTTCTTTTCGTTCTTCATTCTATGCATGCATATCTGCACAGAATTTACAACAAAATTTATATCATATTTTGCATGAATTATCTATTTCTTTTTTTAACATTTAAACTTATTTAAGATTTTGAACAGAAAGCACATTCATATGGTTTAAAAGTAAAATTAAGAAATTGTAAAGAGTGAATATTCTCCCTCTTACCCTTCTCCCCTATCTTCACAGATTCCCATTACAACCCTAGGGGAGCAAATTGCCACTGCCATGACTTTCTTGTATATTAAAAATTTTATGTGGATAAACCAGATGAATATTCATTTCCCTTATTTTTACACGTATATTTGCTTACTATGCATACTGTTTTAAACCTCATATACAGTGTGCCAGAGTGTGTTCTATATACTTGTTGCTAACCAGAACATTAAGTTGTTTTTTTTATGCTTTTATTATTTTGTTACATATCTCCCCTTTTCTGCTTGCTCTTGCTGTGTGTTCATTTTTTGTGTTCTTCTATGTCTGCTTTTTGTCTCCCCTCTTTGAGGCAACGCGCCAAGTCAGCCCACCAATTAGACAGCTTGCCCCGCTCGTGGGCGGCTCTGTTCTGTTTCGAGGGCCACTCAGCTCCATTTTATCGCAGGCAGCTCTGCTCCGTTCGAGGGCAATT
>PVKH010021434.1:0-14332 GCA_004027955.1 Chaetophractus vellerosus | reverse complement strand
CTTCCTCCCTGCTAGAGGTGGGGCTGAAGCCTAGGCTAGGGCTGCAGGCCAATCTGGGTGAAAGAAACTGGTCTCTACCCTTACTGTGATTTTCAGTCAGCCCGGCTTCCCCTTGTGCTGGTGGTGTAGTCAAAATGGCAGCTACCGGCCTCTTTCTGACTTGGACAGGTTTAAACTTTAACTGTTCTTAGGGTTATACTTTAGCCAGCAGAATTGACTAATCAGTAGCTGACATTGGTGGCTAGCCGTGTCTTCCTCCCCTGTTTTTGGGAAACGGAGCTTCCAATTCCTGCCACAGAATAGCTCCTGGGGTGACTTGTACTTCCAAAGTAGGATGATCACTGGCCTCTGTGGCGTTGCCTTTTTTTTCCCGGAGAGGCAGGTGCAGCTCCCCCCAGCTTCCTCCCTACCCAAGGTGGGCCTGGGGCTTAGGCTAGAGCTGCAACTGATCTAGAAGGAAAGAAGCTGGTCCCTACCAGCACTGTGATTTTCAGTCAGCCCCACTTCCCCTCTTGCTAGGCACAGAGTTAAGATGGTGGCTATGAGCCTCTTTCTGGCTTGAACAGGTTCAATCTTTAGCTGTTCTTGGAATTATTCTGTGGCCCGCCGAATTTACTAACCAGTGGCTGAAGTTGGTGCCCAACTGTTCCCCCCACCTCCAATTCCCACTACAGAACAGCTCCCGAGGCAGTTTGTGCCTCCCGTGGAGGATGGGCACCGGCCTCCACGGCGTGCAGTGCTCTACTTACGAATCTCGTCTGCAGTTGGGCAGTCTCCTCCTTCCAGTCTTTCAAGGATGTTGCAGGATACACTTCTGGTCTCCTAGAGCCCCCAAACAAGTGCTCTAGATAGCTGTGGGTGATTACTAACTGCCCTGTAGCATGAGCTGATTCTAGGAGCTCCTTACTCTGCCGCCATCTTGCTGGTTGTCCAGTGTGATCTTTTAAAAGGTGAAACAGTTTAAGTTGGTTCCCATCTTAAAACCCTTCAGTGGCTGCTATAACATTTAGAATAAAAACCTGATACCTTACCATGGCCTGCGTAGCTCTTTGGTTCTCTACAGCAGCATCTCCTCCCATTAACCTTTGTCTCTCTGGCAAGCTGCACTGACCTCGTTTCCATTCCTGGAACAGGCTAAATTTGGTCCCATTCTGGGGCCTTTTCACTTGCTGTTCCTTTGGCCTGGAAGGCTCTGCCCCCAGATCTTCACATGGCTGTTTCCTTCTGACCATTCTTGCCTCTTTTCAGATGTCACCTCCTCAGAAGCCTTAGCAGAGTCCCTCTATGTCAAGCAGCCCTCTGACCCATTTTATTTTCCGTAGCGCACTAATGCTGAGATTTCCTTGTTCATCTATTTATTATTAGTTTATTAGGAACCTTGTCTGTCTTATTCAAAAATGTATCCCCCTCTTGCTGAAGAGTTCCAGGAGTATAGTAGACACAAAATAAATATTTGCTGAATTAATGAATATGTTAATAATGAATAATTCTTATGGGAACCAGGGTGACACCTGAGGCTTATAAAGCCTGAAAAAGGATTTGAACTCTCAAGTGTTCAGGGTATTCTCCTTTCCATTGAAATCTAATGGTTATCCCATAGCTTGTTTGCCTTTTGTTTTATGTGTTTAGTTTGAGAATAGAGAACTAAACAGGTATGTATTAGGATGAGCGATTGCATACAAGGCCCATATCTCTGAAAGAAGAAATTCTGCAAGTGTCCTAAGGTAATGACTTCCTTAATCACATGGTCCTCCAATAGTTGGGTAGGGTGAAAAAGAAAGAAGGAAAGAAGGAAACCCACATTTATTAAACATGCACTCTCTGCTAAGCAGCGCATCGAGTGCATTCACATCTGCAACCTAATTTGAATCTCAAAGCAATCCTGCAAAGTTGATATCATTACTCCCAATTTTATAGATGGAAAAACTGAGGTTAAAAGAAATTAAATACTTGCCTCCAGGTGACACAAGTACTAAATAGTAGAACTAGATTTTTAAACCTAAATCTACTTGATGCAAATTTCTGACATCTTATGCTACGATGGTTGCTTTGTGAGATAGATATGCCCCTAAAATAGAAAGGAGGAAAATTGAATTCAGTGCACATCCACATAGATTATAACAAATATCTGGAGCACACGAATAAGTAATACAGACAATATGGAAAACAGACCTACAGTGTTCAATGCCTGAGCATATAATTGGATGAATAGAATACAGAGTGAACATTTGGTTCCCTGGCAGGGCTCATGTACGGTATGACATAGAGCAGCTGTCCCCAGAGAAAGTTCTTTGTTTCTAGATCGGTACTACAGGCAGCATTTGAGCAATTCAGGATTTTCTTTCTGCTTTCACTATAAATAGAGTTCATGGAATTCTGTATATCAAAGTTAATGCAACGAAAAGGAGCCACAGAGTATGGAAATAAACCTTAACTCGTATTATAAACTAGAAACATGTTTGGCATCGGGAAACCGTAAAAACGCTGTCATTACTTGGATGTATTCTGAGGTCTTATTTAGCATATGAAATTGCAGAGTAGATCCTATTATGTAAGGAGACAGGAGCACAGCATAATATGGTTACAAAATGAAGAACTTTGTGCCCTTCAGGGAAGAGGTAACAGGACAGATCTCCATAGAGAGACGTGTGATAAGAATGTGGACAGTGAATGAATGGGTGGCATGTATATGTGACTATTGCTGAAGTCGGGTGGCTGGGTAATCCTCAGATGTCAGATTTCCGTAAGGCCAACATGTGACTCAAAGCTTGCCACTCAACAGAGAATACTGGGCTGTGCTGGTATTAAGAGGCTGGCTGGAAGCTAGGCTCCCACTGTGCACTAGACTAACTCCCTGTCGCTTTCTGCATGTGGGTGGGTGTGCATGTGTGTGTGTGAGGGTATACAGTTTTTATGCAGTGGGTGTTTAAAGAGCTAAGCACTGAAGCTGGATTTCCACAAGCGATCATCACGAGCCCTCCAGACACACCAAACTTCCTCTCTTGGTATTTTTTTTTTTTTTTTTTTGCCTTCATCTTTTTCTTTTTTTGCAAACCTCCAAGGGGATAACCCTCAACATCCAGCCTAGAGAATTGGGATTATTGTCTCTCACCTTTCCATGTGGGTGTCCTCTCAAGGTTAGAACTGAAGCTATGTGGGACCGGCATATTTCAAGCACCAGTTGAGAGGAGCTGCGTGAAGGAATAGCAGATACCAAAGGAGGAGTGACTCTGCCTTGTTAACATGAACAACAGCTTGCAGGTTAACCTGCCCAGAAGCTGGGCTGCTTCAAGTGGCACACTCCAGGAGAAGTCTGAGCATTCTTTTTTTCTTTTTTATTACTATAGGATGGAGGATGAAGCTGTCTTGGACAGAGGGGCTTCCTTTCTTAAGCATGTCTGTGATGAAGAAGAAGTAGAAGGTGAGCTTTATGGGTCTGGGAAAGTGTATATTCATATACATATGTTTCTGTAGATAATGGCATTTATACATGTTGTATATCTTATATTTTTAAAGTAAAAAGCAAAGCCTCTCTATGGAGTTTCATTTATTTGCACATTTTGCTTCAACACAGAAAGCAGTTTTAAGAACTTCATTGGACCATCAGAAACAGAAGTAGTGTGGTCCTGTGCAGTATAAAAGGGTCTTATTTTGAAGCAGGTGCCTAGTTTGGCTGCTCCTCTCCTTCAAAAATAAATATTTTGCCAGTTAATATTAACCACCTTCCAATGACTAACTCAAGGAAGCATCTAGCTTTACATAAATGTATTTGGCAGTACCTTCTAATCATCTGTAATGGATGTTACAAAAAAAAATTTGCAGAAAGAAATGGATCTAAGCTGAGGATATTAAGAGTGATAATCATGAATGAGTCTTGTGAAAAAGATGGACAAGCCTTATTTATATAAAAAACCTCCAGTACCTCTTCTGTTAACGCTCCCAGTGCTCATGAAAAAGCCAAATAATTGTTATATTTTAGCCAGTGCAATTATGATTTCAGTGTGCCTTCCCTTTCCTTATCTCTTAACTTATCAATAATATGGGAATAATACTATTTATTTGATAGTGAGAATGTAAGGATTAATTACTATTTATTGAAGTAACCATATGAAGGCATCACAGATATGCAAGTTATTATTAATATTTATAATAAGATTTCTAAAAAATCGGGTTTATAGGGAATATTCATAAAGTTAAGTGAAGCTTGCTAGTGACTATAGCCTTTAAAATCACCTAAGAGCTTCTATGTGTTCTGAAGCCTCTAGTCCAATTTCTACGATTTGGTAAGCATTTAGTGCCTACAAAAACTTGGACTAGGGGGCTAAGTTTGGGGAAAAAGAGGGTAGGTATCGTGTGCTCTGGAGTGATTCTTCAGCCAGACTGAACACCAGGTCCCGGGCAAGTGATGCTCTTGTGTTACTTGGAGTAGTGTGAATAGTGTAGCATTTATGTTGTTTCTCATGCTTTCTTAGCAAGTTTCTTCTGAACATGGAGGGTTGGAGGATTGCCCTACCCTGACCACTGCTTGCCTCCCTTCACCCCCTCGAACTCCCTACTTCCCGCATTTATGGTCTTGAGTCTGACTAATAAGAATTTGATGCCTAGGTTTCTTAGGAAAAAGGAAACTACAGTATTTTCTTTCATATTGTTTTATGAGTTCCTTGAACTTTTACAACATGACTGTGGGAAAATGTTAAGTTGGTGAAAGCCAAATAGAAAAATTTTTGTCCTAAAATTTTTATAATCCATAATGTTAAATCTCCGTTGTGGTAACTATCACTGTCCTAATGTCAAAGACAGGATAAAAGTATTAACAGTTATAGCATGTGGATGTAAGAAATAAAGTAGCTTTGAACAAATATCCTATAGTTTTCTCAGGACAATTAAAATAGAAAAGTCAGTGAGAAAGGTTGAGTACTTCTGGGAATGTGATATACTTTGTGTGTGTGCATGTGTTTTCCTTGAGAATAATGTTCTAGCTAGGTTCTCAGGAGATGTAAATCACTTCTTGGGTTTATAAGGCCTGTAGGAATTGACTACACCCTACTGCCATAGGATATTGAACACAGGTTTCTTAAGGCATTGTCTATTATTCTACTATAGACTTATTGTTATTCTAGCAATGGAAGACCTTTTATTATTGATGGATACAGGCCATTATATATTTTGTCATAACTTACAAAATGGTGTGGGACAGAGTGTAAACTATAATCCACAGTTAGTGGCAGTGTTTCAATATGTGTTCATCATTTGTAACAAATGTACCGCACTAATGAAGATTGTTGTTAATGTGGGAAAGTGTGAGAAGGGAGGAAGTGGGGCATATGGGAATTCCCTATATTTTTTATGTAACATTTATGTAATCTAAAAAATCTTTAAAAAAAAAAAAAGAACCATTGGAAGGTACATCATGCAGAGGTTGTAGGCTGGGCCTTGCTAAACTAGGGCTTCTTTGGCCTTCCTTTGAGGATGTGACTAAAAAAAATTGTATTTACTGAAGCATTTCCCTTGATTTTCAAGTACGAAATTAAGAGAGCAATGTAAATGAATAGCACACAGATCTGTCGCCAAGTTTCTTTAAGGAGAAACAAAAAGGCAGTCAAGGATGGTAGAAACATCTGTAAAATTCAAGAGGTTTGTTTGGCTTTGTGATGATTAAACTTGCCAGGTGGATTTTATGGTTCTCCTCATTCTGAAAAGTCCTCTATTTTTATGATTATCTTTCATGTTGATTGGAACCTGAACTGATTGCATTTCTTTCAAGGCATGTTTAGGTGCCTGTTGCTGAATCCTGAAGTGCTATGGGATGGCTGCTTATGGTGTCACCCTTGGTAGAGAACTGCCAACAGTGCAGCCTCTTCTGCAGTAGAAATCTTGAAACTACAATTAGGAATCATTTATTTCTAGTTCAGGGCCCTCCCATGTGACCCTCCCACCTGGCTCCATCTAGTGGGGATCCTAAACTTTATAGTAGTTCTAAGTGAAATTGTAAAGAAGTTGAAATGGACATGAGTTTTATGGCTCACCCATGACTCCAGTGCTCCAGAATGAAGAAACAGGTGACTTGATTGTCAAGATCTCCAATAAAATTTCACATTTGGAGTGGGAAGGACATATTCATTTCATACCCTTAATTACGTAGGAAAGGATATATTTCAAGAAAAGCAAACCGTTATCTCTGTTGTGAAGTAGCAGTGATTCCAGCACAGTTATGGTAAGAAGTAAATGCTCCAGTTTGAAGGATTAGAAATTCAAAGAGCAGGGAGCTGGCACATCTTATATTTATACTATCAATTATGTTTCCCTTTTTCCAAGTAGTTATTTCTCTGGCTTCTAAGATAAACATGGTTGAAGTATATTGTGGCACTAAGACTTGGCAAAATTAAACTTAAAATAAAACTTTGCTTTTTTAAAGAAGAATTTACACAAATAAGATACTTCTAATAGGTGACTGTTAAGGGGACTGAGGTTCTAGATATAGTTCTCGTTGCTTTGAAATATTCATGTTTTATAAGTTCTTCTCAGGGTCTTCTACTTTGGAGTGGTTGGATTCAGCTGGAAGGCAGGAAAAGGCAGATGCTCTCTCATAGTTCCTTCTAATGCTGTAGTTCTGAGAAAAGAGAGGGAGATGGAGACTTCAAACCAAACCCTTGGTTCACCTTGTTCAACTTTACTCTCAGTGGGTGGCATGACATTTAATCCACATTCTAAAAAACCCAATAGAAAATCATCAGCTGCAAAACTCACTGAGAATAGAGTGAGTCAGAAGAGGAGTCATCTTCTGTTTAAATAGTGGATCTGTCTATGTGGTGTATCTTTAAAGACTTAAACCTTGTTTTCCCTTAGTTTCGCTCACGTGTGTTTGTGTTAATGGTTTAAAGAGGTACTCTTTATCAAGGAAACTGAGTGCCAGTTTTAATCCTTAAAGTAAATAGGAGTTTTTGTATCTCTTCTTTCATTGGTTACCTATGCTATCCGAGGTTTTGTAAAAGCTAACCTCTACAGGATGGAGTAGTTATGGTGGTTAAATTCTTTTAAAATTTTCAGTACTTCAGATATCGTAGGGGTATCATATTTATTTCTGTACCAAAGGCTCTAGCCCAATCCTGTGTGTCCACAGAATTGGTCTGCAGGTGACAAATTGATGTTACCAGAATGACTCTGAAACAGCAACCATGAGAAACATCTCGTTGGTTTTCATTTCAAACAGCAACCAGAAGAGGCTTAGATGGGAGAAGTTGCCAAATTTTGTTAGGTAAACCAAGGATGAGAAAGGTTTTAGTCCCAGGTAGCTTTTTCCAAATAGAAGGAAATCCTATGGACTTTTATCCTTAAAAAAAGTCAGTTAGCCAGGATTTTGAATCTGTTTGATATAAACAGATTACTTAATATTCTTATATTTTGCAATAGGGGAAAAGAGCAAACTCCACCTTATCCTTTGAGATAAGGCCTTGGCTCTGTAAGGCTAGGTAACTCCCCAACAGGCCTTGGCAACTCTTGCTTCATGAGGAGTGGCCTTTACTTCACATCAAGTCCAAAACAACAACTCAGGAAACATAAAGTACAGCGAGACAATATTGGCCGAAACATGTCTCCATTTCTGAAGCTTGATTGGTGCCCTCTTAAAGCTATTATGATATATTGTGGTGGTTTTCCTCCTCCATTCAAAACCAAGTCCATTAGGAAGTAAGCCCCAGTCTTTCCTAATGGAAGAATAATTCTACAAATTCCCATGTCTACTGATGGACATTAAGAGAGAGAGTATTGTTGAAAATGCATGGAATTTATAGGAGAATTTTCTTTAGGGAAATAAAGTAAAAATGTGGGACATGGTATGGAACAGAGTAGACCTTCGTGAAATATTTGTTAGATGAAAGAATTAGTAAATGAATATAAAACATAAACTAGTAATGAAGCATATGTAGAATGACTTTAAAAAATCCTTTTAAATCTTTGTTTAAATTTTTAGTTAAAAATTTAGTTCTCTTATTGCTGTTACTCAAATAAGATGATATAGTCTCTATCTTATTCTTGGCATTACTCCTATTTAAAGATCCTATAGCAAAGATCATTAGTATATTTATATAATTTTTACATTTATAAATGTAACCCCCTAAACACCTCTGCCTTGTTCTTTTCTCTTCTACTTTGTCTTTTTAAGAAAAGAGAGTCTAAAATGATGAAATAGTGACTTTTGTCTTTTTCATGTCAGGATCTTAACATTTTACAGACATGAAATCATAATGACTTAAACCTATTTTTCACTCGAGGATATTAAGATGATCTATTCATGTGCATTGTAAGAGGTAGTATTCTAAAAAGAAAAAGTGGGTCCTGGTATACATTTGTTAATAATTACAATTTGGAAAACCTAGCTGTCGAGAAGTAGTGAATGAAAACCAATCGGATGGGAAGGGAGGGGCCCAGTAGGGGCTGGGGCTATTCTGAGTGCTGCATGCAAGTGTCCGGTTGCACTTTGCTGACCTCTTCTCTGCTGTTCTCACTAATTGCTCAGAAACAGTATGTAAGAGGAAACTCTTGGCAAATACTGCTGAAGGAAAATGCTTCTTAAAAGAAAGTGAATCCACACACTGGAAAACTTTTGAAGAAATTCAGTGGGGTGTTTAAAGGTTGACACCTGAATAGCAATTGAGGTTTCCTAGAGCAGGTTGTATCCATTCAGGCCTTCCCAGCTCCCTGCTTCTGCCTCCGTGTTGTCCGCAGCCTCAGCTGAAAGCCTGCCAGAGGTTCTAAAGCACGCAGCACTTAGCTCTGTAGCTGCCCAACACCTCTTGCTGTGTCAGTGAAGTTAAATGTTATTCGTATACAGAGTTCTTGGGCTTCAGGAAAATCTGATGATAATTCCATGGTCTTTGGAAACTGGAATCAAACCTTCCTTCTCAGAGTTTTCCAATTGTAGACAATTCTCTGGAAGTATAATACGGGCGTAAAGCCTTCTTGAAGTCATTTCCAGTCTTTGGTGTCAACATTTTTAAATGCAGTAAGCCATGAAAAGTTGAACTTGGTACTTGGGTTGTGTTTTTCAAGGATCCAGAAATTCTGAACTCATATATGTCCAGAATTTTTGTTTGTGGAGTAAGTTTCTTTTTAGAGGCTTTATATCTGGGCACATTTGTGAGACATATTGTTTGATATACACACGCACACACATTTGGAGTCTCTGTCATTTGTCTTATTCATATGTTCATAAGGCAGAGTGACTGAGCATGTGTTTAAGCATGAAAGTTTGGAACTTGTTCTACTGCCGAATCATGAATAAATGAAGGAAGCAACTTGTATTTTGGATTTTTGGTTTCTCTGTCTGTAAAATGCGATGAATAGAATATGGCACTCACCATAGAGCTATTTTGATAGTTACCAAAAACCGTATTGCTGTTGTACCTGGCATTAGGAACTGGAGTACTTTATAATGTATTACTCTCAACTCTTTGTCTTTCTGATTGATGCAGCCTCACCAATAATTTTCAGTGATTATTATCATTCCAAAAATTCTAATTGGCCTAAACATTTAAAATATTTTGCTTAATTCATTTCTACTACTGTCTACTCTTTGCCTTCCTAACCATGCTTACCTACTGCTTCTTGTATTGGAAAAGTCAAGCTAGAATGGCCAAATGAAGTTTACCTCAAAGCCTACTGTCTATGTCTCTTTGGACTACTCTGATTCTCTTTAAGCTCTGGGCATGAGACCTAATGTTTATGGTTAGGTGACTCTGATACTGCCCCTAATCTTTTAAATTATCTCTTATTTTCTAAAAAGAGGTTTATTAACTGTAATTGTATACAGGGTAAAATACAAGTGCTTGCCCATTGTCCAACAAAGCCTGCAATATTGCTTCTCTTAGAAAAATGATTCAAGTTTATAGTGTTTTTCTACCAATGAAGATTCAACACACATGTAAATACCTAGGTACAGGCATTTTCCCCCTCTGCAGCATAAACTAGAGTAATTCTCTCTTTTTGTAAGTGACTAACCATTGGTATTATGTAATTTATGTGACAATTAAATGAGATTATGCAACAGTATAGAAATGATACTATGTACTTCTTTCCTGAACTAAATATTTCCCCATCCTTTTCATCACAAAGTTCTGATCAGTGGGGGAATTGAGAACTGGGATTGATGGGGGCCAGTGGAGTAAAAATGTAATAAAGACCACCTGAGGTCCTCTTATTGCTGTGGTGAGCTTATGGTGAGGTTTTATTTTATTTTACTTTTGGGCTGATAGCATGTATGGGACTGAGGTGAGAGCCTGACATGGCAGGAGGTTCCAAACATTGTACCCCTGAATCTGCTGCTTGTCAGGTGGCATGAAAGGTGAGGAAGGGCGGTGAGTGACATCCATTGAATCAGCAGTAGAGATGACTCAAACAGCTCCCTTCTCTGAATAGCTGAAAAGCTTTTAAATCTGGTTGATTGTTTTCACTTTTACATAGAGCTAGAATTAGAAGTAAAATATCCTAAGTGCTGTGTCCAATGTGTTCCCCTTTCCTTACACTCTGTTGACTTTGATTGGAGAATACGCTCTCCTTAAAACTCTTGAGAGATTATTTTACTGACTGTTTTCAGGGTGGAAGGCATAATAACTTTTACCAAGCCAAAAATTCTGAAAATCAAAATTTAGATTTTGAGTTTTAGTATTATTGGCCAATACATCAGTTTTACAGGGCCAGAACTGCATATTTAGAGATTGGTTAAATCACTATCCAACCCACTAGTTGATTATTAAATTTTCTATAAGTAACTTGATCCCTCCCGAAAAATAAAGAAAATCCCTTAGATGTAGAATGAAAGCTAATAGTTGAATACAATGCATATATGTATTTGGCAAATTATTTTTCAGACTACTCACTTCTATTCAGTCTGTGTTATGGTTTAGAGAACATAGTGGTGAACCAGGAGTCACAGGAACTGTTTCTATTCCTGGCTCTACCACTGCCTTTCTGGGGGACAAAGGCAGGTTATCACCCTCTGGTGATTGTCTTTTTTTCATGCAAATTGCAGTTATTGATACCTATCTCCTTAGCTACTTACTAGAGATACTTTAAGGATTCTTAAATAACACCTGAGAAATTCATTTGCTATGAATTCTTGACAATTATTTATTTCTCAATTTCAGTTACTCATACAAAGTAATAGTATTTGCTCCTCCCTAGCTCCTAGTTTTTCTAGGAGTGCAAATGAAGTAATTTGAAATCCCCAGGAGGAACCCTATAAATTCAAGATATTATCTCCCTTGGATAATTCCCTGCATGCGATTTATCTTTATGCTCAACATTTTGTAGCCAGTGGTTGCTGTGACTACGGAATGCTTTAAGGCTAAAGCTAATGCTGATATCTGGTAATTAACAAATTAGTAGTTTAGTACTTATGTTAGCTCTTCTATTAATAACTTAAATATAACTGATGGACACTGCTTTTTTGCTTTAAGCTTATCAAAATGGTAAGGAACACTATAGGTATAAGCTCTAAAATGTTGCTTTTCCAAGCTTAGAGTTATCATTAGATGGGCTAACATGTTCCAATTAGGGTCATGATCATTCTTTCAGGACAGAAGGCTAGTTGATATGATAACTGAGAGAGTTTATTGTGTATGTGACTGATTTTACTGGGAGATCAGGGAATATATCTTCCAAAAAGTGACACTGAGTTGAGACCTGAAGTATAAACAAAGATTAACTAGATGAACAAAGAGGGGAAACATCCTAGGCGGACATGTGGAAGTTCCAGAGGCAAGAAAGTGGTTGGCTCATTTGAGAAATGGAAATAAGGCCAGTGTGTAGGGGGCATGTGAACAGGGATAGACTGGTCTGAGGTGGGTGGGGTCCAGGTAATTCGTGGCCATTTGTGCAAATCTAAAGATTTAAGATTTTATTGAATGTGAACTGGGGAATCATTGAAGAAGTGTTTTAAGAGAGAAGTGACAGATCCATATTTTAAAAAAAAATTCCTTTGGCTGCTGGATGGAGAGAGCATAGGAGGAGGGCAAAAATAAAAGTGAGGAGACTGTTACTGAGGTTCAAATGGGGATGATTTGGGTTGGATTAGAGAGGGGTTAAAAGAGATGGAGACAAGTGATTTTAATTTCCAGGACTTGCTGTTGTATAGATGGATAGATGGGCTGATTGTTTCTAGATTATCTGCTAAGAGCAATTGGGGAAATTCATGTGCCATTTTGTAAGATGGGGAGCACTCTCCCTCCAGGGATTGGTAGGGATTCAGTCTTTTGAACATATAGAGTTTGAGTACCTGTGAGACACCCAAGTAGAATTATCAAGCAGGAACTTGGCTAAATATGTCTGGAGCTAAGAAGAAAGGACAGAGATGGAGATATAAATTTGTGAGTCCTAGGCATATAGCTGGCATTTAAGGCTGTAGGAATGGACAGAACCCAAGATGAGAATAGAATGAGAAGAGGATTGGACTGGCCTCCACGTGTGCCATCATTTGGTGATTTAGAAGGAATAGTCATAGAAGTAAGAGGAAAACCATGAAGAGGGTAGAATATCTGAGGCCAAGAGAAGAGCACGTTTAAGAAAGAGTGAGTGATCAACAGTGCTGAATGCTGCCTAGAAGTCAAGTAAGATGAGGATTGAAAAGTAGCCATTGGATTTTGCAAAATGAAAGTGATTGGTGGCTTTCATCAGCAATTTGGGTGGCATGTCACATGGGAGTCAAATTGAAGTAGATTGAAGAGTATCCAAACGGAAGACTAACATCATGGGAAGTTGGGAAGAGACTTTGAGATGAAGGTAGAAAACCTTTCGCCTTCCTACTTATGTCCAGCATTACACTTAAACAATGAAAATATTCTGAACTGTTACAGGATTTTTAGAACTACAGCGGATCTTGGAGATAATTTAGTTCAACGTTCTCACCTTAGAGAGAGATAGACAAGTCATGGAAAGATTTAAGTGATTTACTGGAGTCAACACTGGTAGTAATTAAAATAACTAGGACAAGGACTCAGGTTTCCTTAATATTCAAGAGCAGTGCTCATTCCAACAAAGTGAGGTCTTTTCCCTCTGAGAGGGAAAGGAAAATAGAAAGAGGGAAATGGATGAGGACTAGAAGCAGCATCTGGAATAGGAAGTGGGAAGACCTGAAAGTAGAAGAATAAAAGCTGTTGGATGAGTTTGTGAAAAGGTGAGAGATAAAGAGGTCACAGCTTGTAGCTAGCCTCATTGTCAGAGCTAGATCATCTTCAGACTCTCAGGAAGCTTCTGGAACTGAGGATTGTGGATTTAAACTTGTCATGCTGTGATTACAAGAGAGAAAAATGAATCAGAATTCCTGAAACTGCCCTTTTTTCCCTGGTTAATTACTAAATCGAAAGGACTAATAGCATTTTTGGCTGTTGTTTGCAGATAGTAGAAGATGGGAATGGTGGTGGGTAGGGCTGGTACCTGGGGGAAATGGAAAAGGAAGTCTTATGTATCTGAGCATCAGAGTCCTAGTCTTTGTATATCATTAACTGGCTTTTTGGTTTAGTTTGTTCAGTAGTAACTGAAGAGGTTGAACCTGATGATATTTAAGTCATTTCTACTCTAAAAGTATGATTACATGTGGGTGGGTCAGTGAATGCAGTCCTTCTTTTCTCTGGGTGAATCAGGAGAACCATATTCATGAAGATTCTGAAACTGGGATTAACCAGACCAAATAAAGTGTCTTGGAGCACCTTCCCTAGTTCTGGGTCATTGTTCTAGCCCTGGAGCGTTATCCATGTCTCATTTACTTATATATAATTATGTGAAGGAAGAGAATAAGTGTGACTAATATTAAATGTTTGGTGCCTGATTAGCCATTAGTACATTAACTATATTGTGGATTATCTTTTAATAGCAACCAAGGACCATTCTTTGGTTTAAGCCATGACAAAAAGAGAAGCTGTAATAGAATCAGACCTGAAGAGAGTTGGAATGATAGTGTGAATGTGTGCATTTATTGTCTCCCTAAGCTGCCTCTCCAGCTGCTTTGCAAATCTAGTTATCAGTGACTGTTGGAATAGCCATTGTTTTGTTTTGCATCTTCCTTTTTTTTTTTTTAAAGGAGGCACCGGGGATTGAACCCAGGACCTTGTACATTGGAAGCAGGCGCTCAACCACTGAGCTATACCTGTGCCCCTGTTTTGTACAGTTCAACCCTAGATCCTGTTCAGCTGTGCATGTGGCAACCACAAGAGAAATAATGGAAACAGCCAGTCCTCTGTGCTTGACTACATATGTACTGCACTTTAAAATTCACCAGCTCCTTTCAGGATTTTAGGGTATCAGGATGTTTTATTTTGCTAAAGGCTGCTGGGAACAATGT
>PVKH010021433.1:0-14330 GCA_004027955.1 Chaetophractus vellerosus | reverse complement strand
TGGTAAACCCGCACTCTACCAAATTGAGCTACAGCTGCCCCCATTTCTAATTTTAAGATCCTTTATATTGTTGATTTTAAAAATCTTAAATATTAGAATCTCTCAAAGCAAAATATTTCTCTTTTTTTCTTTGATAGGTATTTTCTACTCTTTCTGAAATGTGAATGTTTAATATACTTGTATTCATTAACAAGTGTATTAAACTTGTTAATCTTAGCTACAAAGATTTTGCTAGCTAAACCTTATACTTCCCAACATTTCATCTGTCTCTCTTTGGATTGTCCTAGACTTTGTAGATCAAAGAGATATGGGTGCTTGAACATCAGGTTTTAGAGATGAGCACTCTATCATTTCTTCCACATCTGACATCAGCAATGGAATTACGCTGTCTTTATGGTGCCATTCCCTGGAGTGCCCACCAACCTTCTTACCAGGTTCTGCTTCATTTCCTCTGCTTCCTTGATGAGCTCTATGACTGAGGATTCATCACCCCCCTTCCCTGCCATGATTTGCCTCATGATCTCTAAACTATAAAGAAGAGATACATCATAAAATGTACATACCTCCTTAAGGGTAATATTCTATAAGTTCTATAACTTATAAGAAAGTACTCTACCATGGGAATTAGATGGGGGTGAAATCCCAGGAATTGTGGAAGTTCCTCTGATTATAGAAGGTCTCTATAGAGAGGGAGAGGATGATTCCATTCCTAATTGTCACTTGCCTTACTTATGTATTCTATAATGAGTTCTGTATTCTATAATGCTCAAAAACTTAGGTCTCCAACAGCCAGTGAGACTCCTCTCCACCCACGCAGAGGAGAAAATGTTTAAGGGGCAGCTCTGCTCCGGAGAAACAGATAGAAGAATCTGATGTCTTAAGGCTAAATCCCAGAGTTATTCCCTACCTCATCTCTATCTACCTTGCCCCCTGTCCCCTTGCTTCTACATATAAAAACATTTGAGCTTACTGGGGAAGTCACTTATACCCTTATGGTAGCCCCCAGAGAACCTAAGCCATTAAAAAGTTTCTAAGAAAATCTGAATCAATACCCAAGTTTTTGATTGTGAACTAGGATTCTTTTTTAAGACATTAATGTATGTTTGTTTTACTTGTACTTTCTCCTTCACAAATCTAAACAGAGAAAAGGACTTTTTGTTCTCAGGCCTTGAGAGAAGTCTGTGTTGCTGGGTTGTAAACAGCTGGTGCTTGATCACAACCTCCTGCCCTGCTTTCATACTCCAAAAGTATGCATTTCTTGAGCTGATTATGACAAGGGTAGAGAGTGACGGTAGACCCATTGAGGGGACATTCCCTTGTACTAGAGAAAGGAAACAGAATGGTGGGTCCCTAGAGCAGTGAGCGCCTTTGTGAAGAGTGAAGACCTCAGCTATCTTGCATATTTAGGGAGGCTCATAGACTCAGAAAAGATTGTCATGCCACTGCTTGACATGGAAAGAGCAGAGCCATCCACCCTTAAGGAATTCCACAGACATGAACAAGGAAGCCATCTATGTGACTATGATGGACTGAACATTAAAGACAAGACCCTTTCCCTATTTCCTGGGACACCCTAGGAAGAAAGAGTTATAACTTAGCCCCAAAAGATTGAGGCTTTTAGTCATATTTAATTTTACTAAAAGAAATTAAAGGATTACTTGCCAACCTGATTTTGTGATTATGAATTCATTACCTACTACAGCTGAATTTCCAAACCTTTTTTAAAAAGTAAATAATCATTGCTAATCCTGTGGAGACTAAAATTTTTCTACCTCTTAGAAATCCTGGAGTAGGTAGTCCTTACCTTCTTTGTTTTTCCTCCAAGTTAGACATTAACTTCTGGAATAAGAGGTTGTTCTTATTTTCAATGGGTTTTAGCATCTCTAGCAGTTCTTGCTTCCGTAGCTTTAAGTCCTCATTCAATTCCTTTAAGTAGTTGTCATCTACTTTAGAACTTCTGTGGGAAGAGACACCATTAAAGCCTGGGTTAATAGAGATCCTCTTGTCCCTCTGAATAATTTACAACTTGGCACCACCCATCGAAATTCACCTTGTTTTTGAAGGCAAGTAAGATCCCAAAGAATTTGTTCCACTCATCATCTTGAAGGGAAACTTCTAATTTAAGTCTAAAGAGGCCTTCTTTAAAATATGTGCCTTCTTTTCCCAGCCATTTAAGTCATCATTTTGTGTGTGTGTGCTGCTATTCCTGATCCCCTTGAAGCACTGAGCTTATTTTAGCTACTGTTTGAGGTCACAATGGCCCCAAGACCTCAAAATCAATAGGTCTTTAAGTACCTCCAACATCACTGACAGCTTGTTGACTGAAAAGCCTGATCTGTTCTTGTCTTGAGTCTTTTAATTGCACAGGAAAGAATCTCAACAAATCACATTATGGAATTCCTATTGTGTTAGAATAATGGTGGCATGTCAAAAATAACTCATCAACACCATCTTGCATGGCAACAAACCTCCTTGGAGTACTAAATGTAGGGCAAGGCGCTGGGTTCTGTGAGTGAAGAAGAGATAAAGACATAGCACCTACCCTCTGGGGCCCTTAGGAGGAGGAGGGGATGCCTTAAAAGACATTAAAAGAAAAATGGAAGCCAAACTGGCATGGATATAATATGGGTATAATATTGACTAATATTTGAGCCAATTGCCATTCTTTTCCTGTCTTTAAAGCTCAATATATCACAATGGCAAGGTAGAAGAATATTGGACATGTAGCAAGAGGATATCATTTATGAAAGATGCATAGTGTCAGTATGTCCTTCCACAGCCAAGCTCTTTCCCAGGAGACTGTAATTCTAGGCTCTCCTCCAGACTGTGATTCTGCTTCCATTTTCCTCTCTTTATTCTAACCACATTTCTCCTGTACCCTAACATCTCCTATCTTCATCTCTGCCACTTAGAGAGCATTTGTTCTTCATGCCCTTTAAATGCAGTTTTAGGGCAGTATTTTTAGTGATCGTCTCAAATGTGAATTGCCATGTCAATTTCAAGTGTTAACTAAGCATTCCCAGGCATTTTCTAGGGGTATACACCAAGATAACTTAAAATCCTTACCTTTCCAGAAACCTTAAAGGCAGAGTTCTGAAGTGGAAATAAGTAAGATTTAGTATGTCAGACCTTGGTTTTAATTTCAGCTTCACTATACCAGCAGCCTGTGAGTGTGGTACTAAATTCTGAGCCTCAGTTTCCACTTTTGTAAAATGGGAATGGTAATAACTGATGCATGAAAGGTAATATTATGTAAAGTACCTGGCACAAGTTAGGTATTCTCATTTAATGGGTTTTTGTTTGGTTGGTTTTGGTTTAGGGAATGTTTAATACCCTAAGTGAGCAATCAAAGATGTAAAAAAAAAAAAAAAGCTGATTTATGGGAAGCTAATAAAGTTTAAGCTTCAGAGCCCTTCATTTTCACTGACCTCTTTTAAAGGCCCTGTACCTCATTTTTGTATTCTTAAATTTGTATTCCTTTTTGGAAAGAGGGTCTCACAAATTATATAAGCTTCAGGAGCCCACAAAACCTGGATCTGTGCTTGGATAGATAGGATATGGATCTCTCTTCTACATCAACATCAACATTTTTCTTTTAGTTTCTAAAAATACTTTTTCTAAAACTTACGTTGTCACTTATAAGTTTTGTGTGATATCTAGTGTAATATGACATTAAATTAGAACAGCCATATCAGGTGAATCATCATTGGTTACTCTACGAGTTCCCATGAAAAGTTAGTATTAAATGAGGGTGAGCAAACTGCTCACAGTGAAAAGAAGGTACTTAGGTAGACACTTTTAGTAGTAGTAGTAGCTTCTTATATTGCAGATAATGGCAGGTGGTAGCAAACAGTAGAGGACAAAAATGGCATCAATCTCTAAAGCATAGCCTCTTTAAATTTCATGTTGTGACATTTGGTAGGTAGAACAATGTTAGAATTTTAAAACATTTAATGGGCAGGCAGCATCCCAACTCACCTTCCTTTCTGTCCTTGCTTGCGAATAATTGAAAGTGGAAGAATGCTTGCTATTCTGATGTACTCTTGTCTATAGCCAATCAGCACCTTTTTATTTCCTAACATTCCAGTGCCCATTTCTTTAACTTGTAATATGACTTCCAAGGAGATATTTACCTTGTAATAATAATGTACACAGACTTTACAGTGAAGGGCTTAAAAACTAAAAATGGTATTGAGAAGGCATAATTGACTCACTAAATCATTTTCTGGGACAGGAGAAAAGAAGGGTGAAGCTGTAGATCTTGTTAGAATTGGAAGGGAGGGAAATTGAGCACTAATTTTTCTTGGAGTAGAATGTTAGGTTATCTGCTGATTGAGTTGTGGTGGGCAACCTTGGAAGAGTGATGACTTGAGGTTTGGAATAGCACTGTGAGCAGTGGAAAAGGAAGCCAACTGGGCACGAGTGAAAGGATTGCTAAGTGTGCTAAGGATCAAGGTGAGACCAGAAATTGCAGATTTGTCAAGGAATGAACCAGCAACTATACAATTTTCTCCATCAGTACTTGCTGAATCAGAAGCAATAGGAGGGAGAACAAGGGTTTTGACTCTAGGTTGAGACTTGGCAGAATGAATAAAAAGAAGTTCAAGGGAATAAGAGGCCTGAAGGTGTGGTGAGAATATCCATCAAAAGGTTGACTTTAGAGCTCAGGCTGTTCAGGGAAGAAAATGAAGATAGGGGCTGACTAAGAGAGGGGAAACCAGGACGGTGTCGAAATGAGGTGTGTGGGGTAGAAGGACAGGAAGTTATGGTCAGTGAACATACCTCCTATGAAATACCTCGTGAAACTTTATCACTGTTTAGAAAAATTATAGTAGTGATTCATAATTTTTTTTCTGCGGGAAACTTTTTATCTTTTGCTTTCTGTCACTGTATAATTTTCACTGAAATTCATGTGGTACCTCAAAATAGTCTTATAACATGCTATTCACAATGACCTCATCTAACATTATAGCATTTGATTTTAGTATCTGTTAAGAAAGAGTGTGATTGCTCTATAATTAGAGAACTCAGAGCAATACCATTTTAGTGTTAGTTTTCCAGTGGAAAATCTGATTAGTCTAATTGAGCCAGGTCTCCAAGAGTAGAGGTAATTATTTTCATATTTAAGCAAAAAACGAGAAGCTTTTCTGTCCTTGTTCCCTTCAGTTTTGGTTGTAGCAACAATATTACAGAAGTCCTCAGGGAGAAAAGATCTTCTGTTCCTCTCTGACCCAAAGCCATTTCAGCCCTTAGGGGGATTTTAAGAATTTCTGAACTAAAATAAGGAAGAAGGGCTGGCAAAATCATAATAGAAAAATTTGTAGGCTCTTAAAGATTATCCACATTTCACTGTGCTGTTGTGGCCATTTTGTCCCGCCTTCATCTTAACCGTAGGCTTTATATTTGGTATGAACCTGAGATGTTGAGAAGATTGAGATAAATTTTGCTACTCTTGAATTCTGTGTTATTGTTGGGGTCTTTTTGAAAGTCACACATTTCTCTAGGTGTATCTACATATTTAGAACAATGGTCTCTCACAAAGACTTTTCAAGAAATGTGAAAGCAAGAGTAGTTTTCAGAGAATCTTTTCCTGGATCCTCAATTTCCGTAAATACCTTAACTAAAATGGCTTTGTCTGAGAATGTCCATTGGCCTCTTTTCCCATCTCTCCTTTCCCAATCCCTGTCCTCCTACTTTTTAAAAGAATGGAATATCTTTCAACCATCAAATCTTACTTGAGTGACTTGCCTCAGGGTTGTGTAAAGACTCTAGAGCACTAAACTAACCACAATTCAAAATTGTTAGTGTTCAGGATTAAAGAGTGTGAATGACTGATAATGACTAGATTACAAATTCTTTCAGAGATTAGGGGGTTTCCAATTCCTTGCTTTCAACAAATTTGAATGAAGACCTAATCAAATTATCAGTGCAAATTTATTAAATGTAAGTTTTGATACTTCACTAGGATTCAAAGATTCAAGTGACACTGCTATAACAAAACACCTTCTGTTCCTATCTACTTATTTGTGTAAACAAGTTTTCTCAGTGAATATTGTATATAAAGCAAAAAAGATAAATAAAATTGATGCTGAAGTCTGTCTTATTCTAGCATTAACATTCATCTATGAATACATGAAATAACTAGGATAAAAGTAGCTTATCCTTCAAATTAATAGAAGCATTTCCAAAACAAGTTTACTTGTTATGCTTAAAGATTATTTATGAAAATGTATAATATATTTATGTTTTTGTCAACTGTGTACTACTAATAATTATAATGCTAACTCGATTATAAAGAAATTTTAACAGAGCCTTAAGGTCAGAAAATTTTTAAAAATTTTCAAGGTACATATTTATTTGGCAGAGAAGTATGCTAAGGTGATACAAACAACTTTCGACCATAAAATACTTGCGTTAGAGTAAAATCTTATGGAGGAAGGGGGATGGAAACACAAGTTTAAGGAGAAAAAGAGAAAGCTTAAAAATTTTGACTGTTAAAGTAGAGCTTGTTAATGTATTTAGATTTCATTGGATACATTTAAAAGTGATATAATAATGCCCCTTTTATTTGAACCTATAATTAGCACTATACTTGTTAAATATATGTCCCAGAAAATTAAATCTTTGGTCTGTTCATGTGCTGGTTGAGCTCTGAATCTCAGCAGAGTTGCAATTCCTACTCTCCAGTTCACTGGACTCATCCAGGGCAACTAATAAGGAGATGATGATAGACAATGCCCATCCCAAGGAACAGAGAGTGCAACTGCAAGCCAGATAGTTCTATCCATCTGCCCCATGGGATCTAAGCTACCTCTCAATTAGAAACAGAGTGGGCATCACCATCCCAATATCCTCAAGACTGAGGAGTGAACAATGGGCTAAAGTAGACATTATTATTCTATTATAAACTTTATTTTCTTTTTCTAGTTTTATTATAATTCTAGCAATGGAAGAACTTTTATCATTACTATAAAGGCAGTGGCCACCAGAGGTTCTGAGGGGAGGGATAGGGAAGAATGGGTGTAACATGGGGGTATTTTCAGGGCATCGGAATTGTCCTACATGACATTGCAATGACGGGTACAGACATTATACATTTTGTCATAACCTATAAAATTGTGCAGGGCCGAGTGTAAACGATAATGTAAACTATAGACCACAGTTAATAGCAGTGCTTCAATATGTGTTAGTAGCAATGCTTCAGTATGTGTTCATCAATTGTAACAAATGTACCACACAAATGAAAGGTGTTGTTAATGTGGGAAAGTGTGGGAGGGGGAGAAGGTGTGGCATATGAGAATTGTCTATATTTTTTTATGTAACATTCATGTAATCTAAAGCTTCTTTAAAATAAAAAATAAAAAATAAAAGTGATTTAATAGATTTGTATGAAATTGTCAGTATTATACTACACCAGGAGTTATATTTTTTTGTATGAACATACAAAATATTACAAAATATTTTGGAGTTCAACTTAAAAATATATGAAAGTGTACTTTGTTTTTCAAAATTCTTTTAGTACACACAAGCCAAAAATTTTAAGAGCACTGCTCAAGGGCAATGATTCTGTAGCTTTAATGTATTTAAGACTCACCTAAGGAACTTGTAAAAACTGCATGTTTCCAGGCTCATCCCCAAAAGATTCTTGCTTTGTAGATCTGGAGAATCTGAGGTTTTAAGGAGAACTCGCTAGTGATTCTGATTTGTTATCTGTGGAGCAACCTATGAGAAATACCACTCCAAGGTTTCTTCTCAGATCTAGCAGTACTTGGTGAACTAGAAGCAATAGTAGCGAGAACAAGTGATTCAGTAGAAAGCTTTCTGATTTTTTTTTTGTTTGTTTGTTTGTTTGTTTTCTGAGCCATCTGTAGTACTGCCTTCTCTGAGTCACATTTTGTCTCACATCTTCACCTTTCACTTTGGGATGCTGTGAGAAAGTTTTACGGAGCCCATTCCTGCATTTTCTAAGTAAAATTAACCAAGACATCATTCCATGACCAACTCTTCCACCACCACTGCCCACAGGAACATATTATAAATTTCTTTCAGAATTAGGTACTTAAGAAAGTTGCTTTTCAATGTAAATATTGGTAAGTATTTTTCCTTAGGGACAAAGTATTTAACTAGTTTTATTCTGTGTTTCTGCTGGTTTACTGGAAATCTCAGAGGCAATTTTTTCACTTTGGATATTTGGGTCCTAACACCCTGCTTATGATCTTCTACTCTAAGAACTTTCTTGGTCCTGATTTTTAAAATCATTTTATTATATTTTTCTATTAGTTCCACAAACTACCTGAGATTCTTTGCAGCGAGATATAAATAAGCAAACAAAAATTATTCTCTCTGTATATATTTATATATTTATAAGTATATGGTTACAGCAGATTGGAACCAAGAGCATTTTCTAGTTTATTTCTAATATATGTATGTATCTGTGACTGTGTGTGTGTCGTTTCTGCTACTACAAATGAAGTTCACTTTGTTTGTAGTAGCAGAGAATGAATTGATAGCATTTACTGTTATACCTTGGGTGCATTCAACTGTAAAGTTGATTGGGATTTCAGGTACCAGCTGGGTAAAGGGCAGGAAGTGGGACTAGATGGATTTGGGGGACTAGCTAGGTACACAGGTTTCAATTCCATCAGTACATATTAAATAGGAAAAGGAAGTAGTATCTCCTATATTAAGTAGTCCAACTAGTCAATAAGAGAATACAGGTCCATATAATTCAGCTTGAAGGAGATCCAGATTCCACAGACTGGTGAATACAAAGATGCCACCATTCCTTCAAATATAACTTAAATCTCTTGAGAGTCCTTGAAAATAATTGTTGGTTGAGAGTATAAGCTGGAAATATGTATTCAAGAATCATTTATTTGCCCTCAATATTTTGAATCCAATTATATGCCCTAGACCTGATCAGCTCCAGAGTGACAAAATCAAATAAAACAAGACAAAACCCTTGCTCTTAGGACTTTCCAGCTTTAAATCAGAGACCTAAAAGGGCTGCTAGCCATGGGCCTCCTTTTGTAAATTACAAAAAGATGCACCCCTAGACAATAAGGGCCTTCTAGCCATATTACATAGTCAAAATCAAAAGTAGGCTCAATAGTCTAAATTGAGCAGAAAATTCTCTAGTTCTGCTTTAGCTGTCCATATAGGCTGATATACCACCTCAAATGAAAAGATCGAACAACTTAACATATTCCGCTAATGTAATTTTCTTAATTTAATAATAACCACTTATAATTTTAGGCACTAAAAATAAATGCCAAATTATGCATCTCTGTTCCCTCTACTCCTTCCATGATCAATTACTATAAGTGAGATGTGACATTTGTCATACTATTAAGCCTTTCTTCTGTATAGCAGCATTTTCTGGTTTTCTAATTTACATTTTCAATAGCAAATAGAGGACTGTAAATTACAACTAGGAAAATATGGAGAAGCAGAGTCTTACCAGGAATTGTATTTTTAAAAGATGTACGGTCCTAAGTTACACAATTGAGAATCTTCTGGCTTAGTAAGTTGTTCTTTTTCATGCAAAAAAATTAGACTTCCTTTCTAATTTCAGTTTGGGGGCACTGTAGCTAACTCACTGAGTGTTACAAAATGAGGCATCAATTAAAACTATTTATGAATTATAGAATGGTTTTAGAGAAATGAAGTGTTATTACGTGGGTATATGTATTATAAACTATCCTTAAATCAAGCAGCATTTACTAATAAATGAAATGAGGCACATTACATAGTAAGTATTATATCATGATAATAGAAGTCCTGAATTAGGACACTAACCCTAAATTTTTTAATTCCTTAAGGAACTATTCCTCCTTTGTCCAAATGTTCACAAAGCCTGATTCACGGGGTTTATATTAATTAAATAAATTTAATTGGAAGTTATGAAATGGGTTGACATTTGAAAATTATTGCCAAAGGAACATAAAGAAGTTAAAAAAGATTAAGTATACTAACAGCTATGCTGGGAAGTCATCTATAAAGCCACTCTTTTTTTTTTTTTTTGTCTTCCTTTTTTTCTTTATTTTTAAAGAAGTTTTGGATTACATAAAAGTAACATTAAAAAATATAGGGGATTCTCATATAACTCACTCCTCTCCTTCTCACATTCTCCCTTATTAATAAGATCTTTCATTAGTATGGTACATTTGTTACAACTGGTGAACAAATATTGAAGCATTGCTGCTAACCATAGTCTATAGTTTACATTATGGTTTATACTTTGCACTGTACAATTTTATGGGTTTTGACAAAATGTATAATGGCTTGTATCTGTCATTGTAATATCATACAGAACAATTCCAATGTACCAAAAATGCCCCATGTTACACCTATTCTTCCCTCTCCCTCTTCTCAGAACATCTGGTGACCACTGTCTTTATATCAAGTTCTTCCATTACTTGAATAAAAATAAGTCTACTTTGGTTCATTTTTACATTCACTCTTATATTTGTTTACTCCTCAATCTTGAGGATTTTGGGATAGTGATGCCTACTTTGTTTCTTATTGAGAGAAGGCTTAGATCTCATGGGGCAGATGGATGGAATTGTCTTGCCTGCTGTTGTAGATATTCTCTGTTTTTTGGGATGGGTGTTGTCCCTCATCATCCTTTTGTTAGTTGTCCTGGGTAAGTCCAATGAACTGGTGTTGCAACAATTGAGCATAGATCATAATGATAGAATATGTATCTTGCCCATTGGACAGCCTCGATAATTATTGAATTGAATTGGAATTGATAGTTGAAAACATTAGCATTTTTCACCTTGAAACCTTTTCACATGTAACAGATACTTTTCTTTTGCCTACTTCAATTCTACTTCCTTTTTTACCCCTTGTGTCCAGCCTTAGGGTTAGAATCATGATTGGTCTGAGACAACTGTGACATTCAGATCCTCTTTGCCAGTGATGGGTTTAAGAATGGACCTGTGATTCAGTCTCAGTTAATGAAACATAGGGAAAGACTGCTGGAGTTTCTGGGGGGAAATTTTCCTCTCTAATGAAGGTTTAAAAAAAAACAACAAGGCAAAAACATATTTGCTCTTGACCTTTTCTTTTCTACTTTGAACACTGTCCTTAAAGGACATAAAGTTTGGAGATACTGTAGCCATTTTGAAGCAATCAAGTGGAAGGCCAAGAGAATCATTAAGAAGCTGAACCCAGCAGCCTGATATGGTGGATGTGCAGATATAACTTTGGAACTACCTACCCCTAAACTTCTTGTTGCATAAAAATATTAAATGCCCTTAATGCTTAGGCCATTGATAGCTGGATTTTCTGTTACTTGCAACTGAATTCTTCTGGGAATACCGGCTAAATGAAGGGTCAGTATTGTGCAAGAGCCAACTCATGGTGATTTAGGAGAGATGATTATACAAATCTCTTTCCAATTTTGCATTTAGTGAGTTCAAGTTGGTAGCTTTAAACCATCTCTGGTGGAGGTATTTACACTGTGGAATTTGGCAAGTGATACACATCAGGGCTTCCTTCACTCCCACAGAGAGTCAGTTGTTAAACACTTATCAGCACACCACTGGGTAACTCACCTTATTATTACAGATAATGTAATAACAGCTACTATGCCATGTATCAGCTTTTAAAGTGTATTTTAAATAACAATATCATGAATTATACTGATATTTTTCAGTTGTGGAATTTTAGAACTAGAAGGAACTTTAGTAATTTTAAGAAGAGCAAAATTAAATCTGCAGTGATTTGAAAACTTACCTAACATTAAATAACTAGTTAATAGCAGAGTCAAATCTAAAATTTCTGACTCTTTACCTCTATTTTAGTGATCTTTCCAATGCCTGTAAGGCCTTTATATTAGTTGTAAAATAATAATAATAATAATAATAATAATAATAATTCCTTGCTTACCATCTAGCCTCACATCAAAATATTAAGCTAATAAGATATTCAATTTCTCTATAAAAAGACCAGCCTAGTTTTGATAATGGATATAACAAAGCATATTTAATTGTATATTCTAAATTTTGGTCTATTCAGCAAAGATGCAGTCCTTGAAGAAGGCTAACATATGGAAATTGCTAGCATGAGATTAAAAGCTGTCAACAACCTTCAATCATCATTACTTATGGTAAGTCCCAATGAGTAACAGATGATCAGAGTTGGGCTTTGGCTGGCTGAGTACACCAAGGATACTCTCTTAGGAGAGGAGCTGCTACCCACATCCACTTGCCACTGGCTGAAGGACTGTCAGTTGAAGTCTGAGCTTTTCTGCTCAGTTGAAGGTAGGCAAGCAATCTTGAAAGATGAACTACTTTGTGGGGATAAAATGATGAATTCTCAAAGGATCTGAGCTGGACTCTTATGATAAGGCAATGCCAGATTCTGCCAATTTAGGTTTGAAATCACTGACCAAATTAGGCAGCAAAGATCAGATATTGAAAATATTCAGGGGGGGCGGATATGGCTCAAATGGTTGGGCATCCATCTCCTATATGGAGGGACCTGGGTTCTATCCCCAGGACCTCCCAGTAAAATTTTTAAAAAAAGAAAAATATAGAAGGCACACGGGCTGCGAGGCCCCGCAAGCGGGCGTGTTGTCAGGCCCCATGAGTGGGTGAGCCCCCAGGCCCTGCCGAGCCACGCAGCAAGATGATGACAATGACAGGAGAGTGATATAAGGGAGAGCCAAGATGAGACATGACAAAAAAACAGGAACTAAGGTGGCACAGGTGGCAGAATGCCTCTCTCCCACATCGGAGGTCCCCAGGATCAAATCCCAGTGAAGACAGGAGGAGAAAGATGAAAAGAGAGGGCAGGAAACAGACACAGAGAACTGCCCAGTGAACGGACACAAAAACAGCAAAAACGGGGGGGGGGGGGGGGGTTAAGATGGATAAAAGTAAATAAATAAATCTTTAAAAAGAAAAAAAATACTCAGTACTGGTTAGAGTACTTTTGGGGCTTCACAGTGCTGGTAAAAGTGAAAATTGGTACATTTCTGGAAAGCAAGTAGACAATATTCTGTATATCAAGAACCTTAAAAATAAAGATGTCGTAAAACCTTGATAAAATGTTGAGTCTGGGGTGATGTGAATGAGGGAGATCATTATACTAAGCCTCTTTATTTATAGATAGAGTTGAAAAGTTTTATAACATTTGATGAAAATGTTTATAGTATTTGGCTCAGGAAATCTATTTTGTCACCCATTTTAAGGAAATATCATAGCTGTACAGATTAATGAATATTCATTATTGAGTCACAAAAATTGGAAACAATCTAAATTTCTAACAATAAGGGAATGGGTGAATAAATTATGACATATCTATACAATGGAATGCAATGAGGCCATTAAACTAATATTTTGAAGAATATTTAATAAAAACAGAAAATACTCAAACTACAATACCAAATTTGAAAAAACACAGAAGAGTATAGATGGTGTATGTGTGTGTGCATGTGTGTGTATTTAAAAGACTGGAAGAAAATACATTAAAGTAAAAGTGTTCTTGGTGTTTATATTTTCCTCTCTCCTCTGCATTTTTCAAAATTTCTATATTGAGCATAACAGACTTTTTTTTTAACCACCACCCCCCCTGCCCCAGATGGTTCTCTTGTCTGTCTGCTCAAGGTTTGTTCGCCTTCTCAAGGAGACACCGGGAACCAAACCCGGATGTCCCACATGGGAGGTGAGTGCCCAACGGCCTGAGCCACATCCACTCCCCGCAGGCTGTGGCGTCTGCTGGCTTATGGCATCTGCTTGTTTAGGTGTCTGCTTGTTGTGGCAGGCATGGCGTCTACCTCGTTGTGGCATGTAGTTTGTTGCAGTGGGTGCGACTCCTCTTCTTTAGGAGGCACTAGGACCTGAACCTGGGACCTCCCATGTGGTAGGCAGGTGCCCAACTGATTGAGCCACATCCCCTTCCTGCATTATAGACTTTTAAACCTAAAATTTATTTTTATTACAAAATCAATATATGTCAAATTTAAAAATAGAAAATAGGAAGAAAATATTGAAATACCTGTATTTATAAAAATATCTAAAAATATTGTAAAATTAAAAATGGAACAGACAAAACTCCTTCAAGTCACTTGGAGGTATTGTGAAAATAAAGGGTACCCATCTCAATGAGCCCTGAAGTCTAGAAAAGAAAATCATGTGCCCAAAGGACACACCCTCTAAGGGTCAAAATGGATCGACTAAGAGGTGGGGAAGAAGAGTCGAAGTAGTTCCATGGGCTGGGTGTAGGATAGTTTTGGAGGAGTTGGAAATTAAGAGTCGGTCCTTTGGGATGCTACCAAGAGAGGCAGCAATGCGAAAAGGACCTAAAAGATATTTGCTCCA
>PVKH010021432.1:0-14340 GCA_004027955.1 Chaetophractus vellerosus | reverse complement strand
AAAGGGGAAAATCACATTACCTGCTAACAGTTAGGGGGACGTGCCAAATGCTGCCTGTGCGTCCTCCAAATTTGTAGCCATGTTTGCTCTTCAGCCTCTTAAATAAAACTTGCTTGAAATTGAGTCTCTAAGGTTTTAGGGGGGAAATAGGAAGGCCTTTGAGTGATTTCAGTATAATTCTTTCTCGGAAAAATGTATTTGAGTGTATGGTTCTTTTTTTCAGCTTGCTTTTTAAGTGGAGATTGAGCTTAATTTTAGATTTCAATATTTTGGGGTAAGTGTGGGTAACATTTCTACAAATTTTGACCTACTGGTTACCTTAGGAATTATTTCCATTCTTAAGACAAAGATTCACATCGAAGTAGCCAACTGTATCAGGTAGCTATAGCTACGAAGATGCTATAAAACAAGCCCACTGACTTCATTAACAATCCTTTATTCTCATGAAACTTTGGGTTAACTAGGCATCTACTGATCTGGGCTTGGTACTATTTAGGTGGCTATGCTCCAAGTTTTAGGTCCAGCTGGGTTTGAATGTGATAGCTCTACTTTCTGAATATTTATCCTGGGGCCCAAGCCAAAGGAGAAGCAGAAGTGCAAAAGAGCAACGGAAGTGCACGAGGGTGCTTAATACCTGGGCCCAGATATGCTCAAGTAATTGGGTTCCCACCTGCCATATAGGGGGTCCAGGGTTTGATTCCCGGGGCCTCCTGGTGAAGGTGAGCTGGCCCAAGTGGAGAGCTGGCCTGAGCGGAGAGATGGCTCACGCAGGAGAGCTGGCACAGCAAGAAGATGCAACAAAAAGTGACACAGAGGAGAGACAATAAGAGACACAGCAGACCAGGGAGCTGAGGTGGCACAAAAGATTGAGCACCTCTCTCCCACTCTGGAAGGTCCCAGGATCGGTTCCCGGTGCTGCCTGAAGAGAAGACAAGGAGACACAGAAGAACACACAGCGAACGGACACAGAGAGCAGACAGCTCAAAAACAACAGGGGGAGGGGGAAGAAATAAATAAATCTTTAAAAAAAATAAAGGCAATACAAATATTTTCATGGAGCTTTCTCTAATGTACAGCTGGGATGCAAATTACGTTGGGCCGGGAAATCAGAGACTAAGTTTTTCATCACTCGCCTTGTTTACATTTTCAAACACCACTGCTTGACCTATCATCTTAACATGAATTGTAACAATAGGTTTGTGATAAGTAAATAATGTTAAGAATAATTTATATGAATAGGTGTTTCACTTACTTTTTGTGTTTTATAATGGATAGCTATAAAAGATGCCCAAGTGTTATTTAACTGTGTTCATGTATTATTTTGATCATGATCTTTGAATTTGAATATCAAGAACAGAAAAACAAACCTGGACGTTGAAAGAAAAATAAGTCACTCAAATCCAAATTTCGTTGTTTTTTTAAGTTACCAGCTTTTGCACCTCTTATCATGCAGGAGGGAAATATTTCACTCTTGACCCCAAATCTACCTTGCTTCTTTGACTTGAAACCTAGTCAATGGATCACTGAACTCTGGAGGATGGTTGAGTGAATTAATAATTCAGCATTGATTATAATTTCTCTCTTCTCCCCACAGATTGATGCCTTGCCAGAAATTGTAGAGGCAGTGGAAGGGAAGGTGGAAGTCTTCCTGGACGGGGGTGTGCGGAAAGGCACCGATGTTCTCAAAGCTCTGGCTCTGGGGGCCAAGGCAGTGTTTGTGGGGAGGCCAGTCATCTGGGGCTTGGCTCTCCAGGTAACTGGACCAGGAGATAAATACACAAAATGAAATGGCTGGACTGTGAAATAAAGACATGAAAAAAGTCGGGCTGGCTTACCAAATCGTGCTGTTATCTTTCCCTTGCTTAGGGGGAGAAAGGTGTCCAAGATGTCCTTGAGATACTGAAGGAAGAATTCCGGCTGGCCATGGCTCTGAGTGGTGAGATCAGCACTCTCATTTCCTACTTTCTTTTCTCCGGCAGTCTTTAAGCTCCACTCCTTGGAGCCTAGAGGGTCTATAGCTCCCCTTAAAGCCACATAGAAATTTGGGTAAGGGTTGGGGGTACTGAGCCCAGCTATTTCATGTCTGAACTGGCTTAAACTGGAACAGCTTTACTTTTGCATATTATAGTTACTTTTGCTTTGGGGAATGATTTTGTTTCATGAATAATAATGTTTAAAAGGATAATGATAGTAATACTAGAACAAATTAAATGAAGACAACCGATTTATTTATGTTACATTTATCAAATATGTATATTCTATGTGCTTTGGGGTTGTATTAAAAGAAGACATGATCCCTTCCTTCAAAGAGATTATGTTGTGGCTGAACCACTGAACATCTACATATATATTTCAGTGACACTTGTGTCAGTTTCCTAGTGCTGCGGTGAAAACTCACCATGAGCTGGGCAGCTTACAGTCACAGAAATGCTTTCTCTCCCGGCTCTGAAGACCAGAAGTCTGAAATGAAGGCGTCGGCAGGGCCATGTGCCCCCTGAAGGCTTTAGGGAGAAGCCTTCCTTGCCTTCCCAGTTCTGGGTGTTCCCAGGCATTCCTTGCCTTGTGGCTGTGTGACTCCCATCTCTGTTCTGCCTTCCCATGCCCTTCTCCTCTTCCTTCTGTGGGTCTCTTACAAGGACACTTGCCTTTGGAGCTCAGGCCCACTCGAATAATCCAGTAGGATCTCATCTCAAGATCCTTAACTTAATTATGTCTGCAAAGGTACTTTTTCCAAATAAAATTACATTCATAGGTTCATGGCTTAGGACATGGACATATCTTCTCGGGCCACCATTCACCCCACTGTGAGTATCAGCATGGATTTGTAGAGTGCTTACAAAATTCAGGACCTTTTCTAGGTGGTGTAGGCCAGATGAAGAATTTGATATAGTAGTCACTTTACGGTACCCATACTCACCAAAATAGGCCTAGAAAGCTCTCAAACGTAGAGGCTAATTGACTGCTATAGACTGTGCACAACTCAGAATTGGATCAAAGTGGAAAAGAGGAGGCATTCGTGGAAGAACTGAGTATGGAGATGTACCTTGAAATGTGTGTAATGTTCAGATAATTTGAGAGAGAGGAAAAGTCTACTATAGGTAAATAAAATGTGATGCATCAATGTAGAAGGGAAATGGGTCATGCTAATTGTTTTTGGTGAAGGTTTCACATATTTGGATTAAATTAATTAACTTTATCCTATTCTGTATAGATGAGGAACCCAAATATCTATCCATTGATACAAATATGAATTAAATGAATGAAAATTCTCATTTTTAATGTAGAAATATCAGTCTACCTAGGATGTGAAAAATTGAAAGGAGGGAAGGATATGTAAGATTGGTGTTAAGGGAGACCCATTTCAGAAAGAGATATTGGCCTAAAGGAGAGTAGAAATGAGATAGAAATAAATACTAGTCACCAAAGAAATCAAGAACAGGGACCACAGGAGCTAGTGACTGATGGGAGGTATGGAGGTTGTTGGAGAAGGAGGATTGAAGGGTCACTGCTCAGGTATGTGGCCTGGAGAATGGAGGGGAAGGTAGTGCCTTCCACTGAGCCAGAAAACTATGGAGAGAAGTGAGTTTGAGGGTGGGGAAGAGGATGGAATCATTTCAGGGACGTATTAACTTTGACTCCCACACTTATATATACCTCCAGTAAAGAGCATGCTCGAATTCTGGTCACATATACCTAACTGGCTATTCAACACTTCCACTGGGATATCTAAGAGGCACCTCAAACTCTATCTGTCCAAAACTCAACTGCTAATTTTCTCCACCAAACCTGCCCCACCTGCAGTCTCTCCAATCTCAGCTCCTTAATACTGCAGTTCCAGTTGTGCAACCAAAACCCTTGAGTTTTTGTCCTCTGTTTTCATTTGGGATACTGCGAGAGTCTCCCAGTTGTTCTGTCTATCCCTGCACCCTCCTCTCACCAGTCTATTCTCAATACAGCTGCCAGAATGATCTTTTAAAATGAGACATTAATTCAGATCCTGCCGCTTCTCTGACCAAAACCCTCCACCGTGTTTTCAGAGAAAATGCCCAGGTCCTTATCATGGCCTACAAGACCTTCTATGGCTTGGCCGTTGTGTAGCATCCACTCCTGCCAACTTCCCTTTTTCCACCCCAGCCACACTTGCCTCCTTGCTGCTCCTCGACTATGTCAGGCATGTTTCTGCCTTATGGATTTGGCATTGGCTGTATGTCTGCGTGGAATGTCCTTCCCCCAGATAACTGCATGGCTAACCCTCACCTTCAAGTCTTCACTTAGCTCTTACTCTCTAAAAGGGGCCCATCTGACCCCCTGTTTAAAGTACAACCCTGCTCTACCCACTCACTCACACTTCCAATTTCCTATACCTCACCTAGAATATAATTTACTTTTTAAATGAGATGCTTGTGTATTATCTGCTTCCCCTCTGGAATGTAAGAACTGTGAGGCAGGGATCTTTGTTGTTTTTGCTGCAGTCTCTCCACTGCCTAAAGCAGTGCCTGACATACAATAAACACTGAATGAATGAATGAATGAATGAATGAATAAAGTATTGTTCAAAATGGACTGAAATGGACCTCTAGAAGCAAAGAATGATCTTAAGTTGATTATAAACTGCCCCATTCTTGAAGGTAAGAGGATTTCCATCTCTGCCATCTAAATGATCCAGATTGTCTGCATAGATAGAATTCCCAAGATAAATGGTCTACTTAGCCCTGTGCTAAGCCCATACAGAGAGAGCCTCAGTGAGAAGAATGCCATTCTGTGAATCCTCTCTATGCTTTTTAATTTGCTACAGACATATCCTAAAAGAGACCTTTCAGCCACTGAATCTCTATTAAATGTGGCAGAAAGAATATACTCTTTGTGTTAATAAAAATATGTGCCAGTCATTTTGTGTTAAGGACTATTTAGGTAATAAAAATGGTCTCATGCCACATAAGATTTGGCAAGGCTTCCTTGAATCATAAACCTTACATTTGTCAAGTTTTACATTCCTTGGGAAAACGGTTACCTACCTGATTATTATTGCATTCATTTCATATTAAATGTATGCATTATTTTTTCAGGGTGCCAGAATGTGAAAGTCATCGACAAGACATTGGTGAGGAGAAATCCTTTGGCCATTTCCAAGATCTGACAGTGCACAATATTTTCCCATCTGTATTTTTTTTTCAGCGTGTTTTACTTGACAAAGAGACACTGTGCAGGGGTGACCACAGCCTGCCATTCCCCACTTCCATACAAAGGGTGTCGTTCTTCTCCAACAAAATAGCAATCCCTTTTAGTTCATTGCTTCTGACTTTTCAATGGGTGTCCTAGGAACCTTTTAGAAAGAAATGGACTTGCATCCTGGAAATATATTAACTGTTAAAAAAAAAACAACATTGGAAATGTGTTTAGATAACGTCATCCCCTGGCAGGCGAAAGTGCTGAAAAACAAAAGACATCCTTTGGTAAAATTGGGGGTAGCCAAGGTTGAGGTATAAAGAGAATGTCCTCACTGTTTATTAACCTGCATTGTGTTTAGATATCCTTAAAAAGGTGTTTCTCAAATCATAAGCTGGGGTCCTGAAGAAATGGGCAGAAACACCGAGAAGGCAGCATTGGGATGAGTGGTTGTAGGTTGTGATTTTCTAGATAGACACCCTGTGATGTTTAATGTCTGAGCTCTGCTACTTCTTTGAAAGTAGGTTTCTACTCACTTCTTCACTGTCAGAATATACCTGAATGTTTTATGATAGATATTACTTCTTAATCAGAATAAATAATTTTTAAAAAAGAGATTGTACCTGGTCCATTTGTAACTACATGGAAGTCGGCTGTTCTAATCTCTGCACTCTAATTACCTCTGTTCCCCTTATGCACACCTAGTAATCCTCCTATTTCTCCTAGCTCCCCTTTGCATTCGCTTTTGCTTCTTTCCCATGAACCGTCACGTGCAGGGCTGGCTGCATAATTTGTGGGGCCTAGAACAAAATGAAAATTCGAGGCCCCTTGTTCAAACAACAGGAAGAAAGCTTTTTGCTTTCCTCCACAGTTTCTCTCCTACCTGTCACGGTGTTTATTTGCTATTTAATGTCTTGCTCCCTTGGGCACAGGAATACTCGGGGTGAGGGAAACACACAGGCAAGGATAGGCTTGGCCCCGGGACGTGGAGCCTGGGGTGCGTTTCTCAACCCTGACCCTCTGCGAGCCCAGGCCCAGGGGGACGGGGAGCCACAGAGGAGCTGAAGCTCCAGGCCCCACGCAGGATTCTGTTGTCCTGTGGGACTTCACTTAGGAAACACAGACTCAAAGATAAAATGATTAAGAATTTCTGAGCAGGGGGTCCCGGGGGGGCTTAAGGTTGCATCTGCCAAGCCGGCCCTGGGCACAGGACTTTTAGATCCATTCCCAAGCAAGCAGTTGACAGAACGGAGGTGAACTTGGCAGGCAAAGGAATTTCTGTAGTAGATTTTTCACCATCTTCCTGGTTGTTGAACTACTTTGAGATATGGAAGAAAACAAGTTAGAGAATAACTACCTTAAAATTTGATGTTCATTGAACACTCTTATTTAGATGCTAGGACATTCCTAAGTAAAAATAAGACACCAACACACTTCTTTCTGATAAAGAGGAATCACTTAATATGATAAAAAAGAGCAGATACTCCTTAACATTTTTCTCCAAATGCAAAGAGAATATACTATTGTCATTTCATGGATTGTTTTATGCCTTTTCAATCACTTTCAATCAATAAATATAAATGATTGCCTCCTAGGCTCCCCAAAAAGTTTCAGAGACATCTTTGCTATTGGCACCGAGTGTTCATTTTGGCTGTCACTATATGTGATTGGGTGGTGCCTTGCTAAAAAGTTGATAACTTCCCCAGAAAATAGAGAGCCACAAATTGTGTGTTGTATAGTAAGGTTTTTTTTTTGCAAGTTACAATGAACTTGGGGATGAGTGGTGTTAATTTGTGAATTTCTTGATACTTTTATAACCCTCTGAGACACACTACTTTTTTGAAAGTAGATTTACACTTACTTTTTCGGAGTTGGAATATATCTGAATACTTTATGATGTCTATTATATAGAAATATAGAAATAAAGTCATTTGTTGTTATTTTTTATCAGAGTATCTCTGGTCCAGTTGTAACAACACTAAAACCAAAGCTATCTAATGGCTAACACAGGGATAGCGTGAATGGGTTGCCCATCCCTTTCGGAGCATTTTGTTATTTGAACTGGATAGGAGTTCTTGGAGGAAGCAACTGACCTTTCTGCTCCCGAGTTTTTAGAAAATATGGGGGTTGAAGTGAATGGATGCTTTGAATCCATGCCAAGTCTGCTTTTCTTGTGTGTTATTTAATGCTCAATTTTCAAACAGAGGGTGCATCAGAATATCCTGGGGGCCTTGTTAAAGTGCAGATTCCTGTGCCCCAACCCTCATGATTCTGCCCCCAGGGAGGGGCCTGAGAATGTGCATCTTGAACATATTCCCAGATAACGCCGATACTGCTGGTCTGGGCACCCCTCGTGGAGAACCACTCGAAGAGCAAGTCTAGTCTAGAGCAAGGAGGATCAAGTGAGACTTGCCAAGGAGATAGTGGAATGAGGAGTCCATTGGATATGGGCTATAAGGAGAGCCCATGCCCCACCTAAGAGGGCAGCTGCTATTTCTCACCAACTGATTCTTTTTATGAATGTATTTCTTATTGAGGAACAAAATGCATACAGTGAAGGAGGTAAAGTGCTAAAATCTTAAGTGTATAGCTGGATAAATTTTACATATATGCCCACGTGACCACCACCGAGCTCAAGATCTAGAACGTTTCCATCATCCGCAAAAGTAACCTCTCCACCAGAAGGAAACCAATTTTCATTTCTGGAACCATGGATTAGTTTTGCCTGATCTTGAACTTCATGTAAATGGAACCATGCAGTATGAACTTTGGTGCTTGACTTCTTTTGCTCAACGTATGTGAAATTTCTTTGTGTTCTTGAGGATACCAGTAGTTTGTTCTGTCCCTTCCTCGGTCATAATCTACTTTTAGAATATAGCACAGTTTATCAATTCATTCTTCTATTGTGGGTTGTTTTGAATTCTTTCCAGTTTTTCTGCTGGAATCTGATACCAACTGATTTTTGTGAAAATGCAAATTCATTGTTACTTTTGGAATTTTCAAGAAAAGCTAGAAATCTAGACTTTCATGTAAAGATTTAAAATGTTGGCAAATATTTAACTTGTTTGAACATTGAAGGTCACGGTAAACACGGTGCGGCCCATGTTTGGCCCATGAGCCACGAGTTCTCAACCCCAGAATGCCTCTTGTCCTCACAGGTATATCCCTCATGGCTAGAATCACTCAGGCTCCTACCTACAGTGATGGAAATCTTGCTGAAGCCTGCTGACACTTCCCTACCTAGAAGAACGTGGGTGTGAAGTACACTTCCTCTATCCTCCAGGCTTTGGGAGCCCAGGTTCCCCGGCTCGCGTGAACGAATTGAATGGAGTTGGTGCTTCTCAGCATGCAGTTTGCAGACTACCCTTGTGTCATTGCTGTGCTATTCACAAACTTGTTTATTTTGCCAAAACATTGGCATTTGTGAAACAGCTTTAGAGGGCTGTGGTGGATTAGTATAGCATGAAAGGAAGTTGTGGCTTGTTCTCAACCAGGGAGAAAAAGACTTTTCTCTTCATTGTAAAATTCATAATTTATTTACTGTCTGATGGACTGTGTTCCATGTCGGTTGCATAGCAACAAAATAAAGTTTGTCTGTTTAACAAAGTCTGAATGTTTCTCATAATGTAAAGACAGAGGAGGCTTTCTGGACGTTTTGCTGCAGTGTGCAGTCCATCACATACCAGTTATAGCCCAGCATCAGGATGAGAGTTTATTTTAGGTAACATAAAAGATAAATCAATGATAGAAGGTTATTATTGTATGTTTATGCGATGGGGACTCTTATCTATGTTCTAAAAGATGCAATTTCCTGTCCTTACCCAATTCCAACTTGAGCAATAGGTCTTCCCTTTCTTCCTCAATGTGGCTGCCTGTAGTTAGTTGGGGGAAATAAGACATGCTTAAATCTAACCAGTTATCTGATATATTTCTGCATTTAGATAATGAGTATAGGTTCAAATGAAAACTTTCCAGTCTCTTCTAAAAACCAAGACTCGTGTCACCCTGAATTATGCCAAAACAAAGACTGGAATTCACTGAGTGATAAATTTGGTTTTGTTTGTTTGTTCGATTCAGCATCACTGGGGACAAGAGCGTGGCTTGGTTTCTACCTGCATTCTCTGGTTGAATCATCTATCTTTAACACTGACGTGATTTCCATTGTAGCCAGACTTCTGGCTCTTTTCTAACAATGGGATCCTCTTACTGACAGAGTTATTTGTGATAAGATCCTTTACTTTGTGTATCAGTTAGTGCTTCATTAATAATCTCACTAAACGAAGGCCAAGGCCGACTTTCCTGGAAGGGCTGGAGTAGGATCCTGAAGCTCTAACTCAAAGGAAAATCTCATCAACAATAATTATTATCAAAGGAAATAATATAACAAGTTCCAATATGTAATTTATTTTATAGCATTAATTTAGATATAATTTTTTGGTAAAAATGGTTAAATAATTCAAGCAATTCAACAAAGTAAAAAAATTACCAACAATTTCACCACACAGAAATAATTATTTTTTATATTAGGTGAATATCATGTCAGGAATTACTGTATGTATATAATAAGGGACAGACTAGCGAGATAGATAGAAATGGTTTTACGAAAATAGGATCATAAATAAATGCCAAGTTTACATAAAATATTCAATTTAATTTTACCTGGGGTTATTAGAAGATACAACGAAATCTGAGGGAATTCTTAAAAGTAAGATAAATGATCCTTTTCAAAAAGAGGTATTATAGCCTAAAGTACTTGGTTCAATTTATTTAAAAAGGTTGAAAAACTTTAAGAGGTTAGAGAAATTTTGTTTTTGTATTATATACATATTTTAATTTTAAACAGTATTGCTTGATTCACTGCTACAAAAAATGAAGAAATTAGACTTTTACACCTATTCTCTCTTCCTTTTACTTCCTCTTCTCTCCCAATTTTCTGAGTACATTATTAGTTTAAATTAGCCAGGTATAAAAGTCTGTTCTATAACAATAGTTTCCCAAATTGTTTAATCTTAGTTTTCAGTTAAGTGGATACAGTGATTACTATAAACTTCAGAGTTTCTCTGTTCTCTGGTTTCTAACTTTGATTCACCTCTTGGTTTCCTGGATTTCATTGGCAAATTGTATTTTCAAGAATAGCTGTATCCCTTGAGTTTGTACATATTTAAGAAGCTGCTCGATGCTTTTACATTTGAGCGACAACTTGGAAAAGTGTAATGCTTTTGGTTTATGTTTTCTTTTTCCTAAGAACTCTGTAGACAGGTTGGATTGCCGTCTGGCATTGAATTTAATGTGGAGGAATCTGAGACCAGCCTGCTTTCCACCTCTTGGTGTTGACTTCTTTCCTGTCCTCAACCTGATTTCTGAATAATTGTTTCTTCATCTTTGAATTTCAATAACCTCAGCTGAGGTAAGGCTGAATATTACATGACTTAATATTTTAAGACAAATTGTGACTAGCACATTGTGCTTTATTTTTAATTTGAATAAACAAGAAACAACCTAACAAGATGTGCCTCATATCTATTACTAACATATCTTTTTACATCATTGTCCTCTGGATTTCCACGTTGGCCTGACCAATAATGGAGATGATGGTCATTATGAATTGTTGGGCATTTGTTCCCTTGAAACAAACCTCTTTTATGATGATTGCTGTTATCCAGACCAGGGATGCCTCATGAATGTTCTGTGATGAAGCAAGTGTTGTAGATTTGTGCTGTTCAAAATGGTAGCCATTGGCCACATGTGGCTACTGAGCACTCGAAATGTGCATACTATGATCAAGGAATGGGATGTTTGCTCTTATTTAATTTTAAATAATTTAAAATTTGAGTAATCCCATGTGGCTAGTGGCTACTATATTGGATGGCACAAATCTAGATATTCTGAACAACCTTAGGTACCAAAGAAGCGTATCTAGTAGACTCAAGCCTAGTGTAAAGTGACCAACCCTGCTACATGGTTATCCTGGGTGAGTCACATTAACTCCCTTTCATCTAGCTCTCCTATTTTAAAAATGTATCTACAACTGCAAGCAAGACAGTTCCATCAATCTGCCCCACAGGACCTAAGCCCCCTCTCAATCGGAAGCAGAGCGGGCATCACCATCCCCAAAGCCTCAAGATTGAGGAATGAACAACCACAAGGGGGGAATGCAGCTATGGACTAAAGTAGACTTATGATTATTCCAACAACGGAAGAACTTATCACTGATATAAAGGCAGTAGCCAGCAGATGTTTTAAGGGGACGGAGAGGGAAGAATAAGTGCAACATGGGGACCTTTTGGGACTTTGGATTTGTCCTGCATGACATTGCAATGATGGATACAAGCCATTATACATTTTGTCATAACCTATAGAATTGTGTGGGGCAAAGTGTAAAATATAATGTAAACTGTAGCCCACAGTTAACAGCAATGCTTCAATATAGGTTCATCAACTGTAACAAATGTACCACACTAATGAAAGCTGTTAATGGGGGAAAGTGTGGGAGGCAGACGGGGTGGAGTATATGGGAATCCCCTATATTTTTGATGTAACATTTATGTAATCTAAAGCTTCTTTAAAAATAAAAAATAAAGAAATATAAAAAGAGATAATAGGATAAAATAATATATAGTAACTCTTACCTTAATCTGTATCTCAATATTGAACCTCAACTGCAATAATAAATGTAATTAAAATTTTTAATTATTCTGTAGACTAATATCACTACTTAATAGAATGAAATAATGACTAGTGATATGCTTTCAAAGGGATCATGTATGAGTAAGCTAGTACAAAAATAACAGTATCAATAGTGTGTAGCATGGAGTATCCTAACTGACGTCTTGGGAATCCGAAAGAATGAGCAATGTTTATTAGAGTGACATTGTGAAATATGTCCAGTAGGGTGGGTGAAACACTGCACCCTAAATTGCAAACTGGTACCAATAAGTCTTTCTCTTAGGAACTTTGGCATCTTATTTATCAAGAGCACAAGTTTCTTTACCATAAGAACAAGTAGCATTGCCCAAGTCAAGAGCACATTTTTGGTTCTTATTTTCCATTATTTGTCAATGCCATGTTATCTGGTTTTACTATCAATAAGCAAACTGATCAGAGTTTTTGACAAGTTATGAATAATAGTAAACAGTAGCTTTGCCCTCCCTAGTCAAAAACATGGTTCTGATTTTCCCTTGTTAGTTGATATCATAACCACATTATCTGGTTTTAAGATTAATGAGAAAAGTCTTTGGAGAATTTCTGGGTAATAGTAATTTAATATAGTATATGTTGTGGTGTGAATATCCCTGTTTTAAATAGTGATCTTTTTTTAATGCACTTTTTTTAATGCACTCTGGATGAAGTTCTTAAAATTTCTTCAACCATCTCACTGAATGAAGTTAAAAATCACTGTTTATAACAATTCCAACCACATGTATTTCAATGAAAAAATCTCAACAAAAAACATTTGAACATTCAGACATTACTAAACTGTGAATCTATAAAAAATGTTTAATTTATGAAGCTACTAAATATTCATGATTATGGGCAAGGTAGTATATAAAAGTCAGAATTCAGAAATTAGAGAAGGGAACCATTGAATCATCTAGTGGTTTTGTCTACATAACTGCATAAACAATTTGCCTATTTTCCACTAAATTGACCAAATGCTTTGTTTTCATGTAAACACAATCTAAATGAAATCCACAGATTTCTCCCAAAGCTTATTTTAGCTAAATGTTTCTTGGCTACTCTTAGGCCAGGTCTGTTAACAATTTACCCAGAATCATTTGATTGAATTTCCACTCTTTTGCCATCTCTCTTCCATCCTTTATTGGGCAGGCAAATAATGGAGAAACTGATGCAAGTGCAGGCAAGGAAACACAGAAAGATCCCTGGAAAGCAAGCTACTTCCCAAGCTATTGGACCTTTCTCAGAAAGGGGGAGGGCTAAAAGGGCATGGGGAGGGCTCAATGCCACAGATGCCTCTCCATTGGAAATGCCAGTTCCAGGGATTCAGGCATGGGAATCTTCCTGTTCTAGTAAATAATCTCTCTGCTAACATTCCGACTTCCAATTCCCCCCCAATGCTTCAGGTAAATAAAAAGTAACAACACATATTTTTTACGAGTTAATTAAAAGTTATATATGTGAATTAAATAAAAATGTCTGGTCTCCAGTGCTCACATGCCTGTCACTTGTCCGAACCTTCTTGGTGATAAGCATTCACACAGTCCCGCTGTTCCCACCCTGGCCAGTGGAAGGGACCTGAGAGATGGCACACCTGCAACAACAATAGCAACAACAGTAAGACTCGTGTTAGGTAAGAGTCTAACTCCTCATATCAACTTCAATTTGTTTCATATGCTCCTGACCTTTCTGACTTGACTTTTGTTCAAAAATAAAGCATAAAACAGGGTTTCTCTATAGTCAAACCCAATATGAGTCAACATGATTTCCCAGTTTATGTTCACTTCTATTTTTGCTTCCATTGAATTAAGGGAGTGAAATCTAGAAGTAAAGGATGATGTTAGAAAATGTTTATAACCAGACCTTGTCTGCACTAGTGAAACGATCTAGTAAAATGAGTAATTCTTCCCGTCACCAGCTATCACAGATGGCATTTCAGTTACTAAAACAGTATACTATTTCTTTAAACTTTTAACCAGCTTCGTTTGGAGAATGAAAAAAGGAGTAGTGGGAAGGAATTTTATGGATACAACTCTAATTTCCTAGAGGATTCCTAGACACCATTAGATCTTTCTCTGAGCATCAATGTCATGCCATGATGAATGCTGGAGTGAGATCTGTGGCCCAAGTTGTGTATCTGGTGACAAGCTCCTTCTGCTACAGCACACTGCTTTCTTCTCTGCTCTTTGGTGCTGTCAGCATCTGGGAGAGGGCAGAATTCTTGTACCCCTAACTATAATACTTATTAATCCTTTTGTGCATTAATAGAAATAGAGTGACAGAACAATAGAGATATTCCCCTCAAATGTCTTCCATCTACTTATATGGCATTGCTTCCAGTTCTGGCCAGCTAAGGGCCTTCAGAGGAGAGCAAGCAACAAGGTGAAGAAGGCTGGAAACTGTCATGCTTATAGAATGTACTACAGTCTTGGGGTGGATGTGAGATGATCTTCACTTTCTTAACAAGCTATTAAGGGAAAGGCTCAAGAGATTGGGCCC
>PVKH010021431.1:0-14335 GCA_004027955.1 Chaetophractus vellerosus | reverse complement strand
TCTCTAATGAACCCAGAAGCTAAAAATCCTCCACAAAATACTTGCTAAATGCATTCAACAACACATCAAATGAATTATATACCATGACCAAGTGATTTTCATCCCAGGTATGCAAGGGTGGCTCAACATTAGAAAATCAATGTAATACACCATATAATCATTTTGAAAGAAAAAAAATATCACATAATCATCTCTATAGATGCAGGAAAAGCATTCGACCAAATATGACGCTCTTTCATGTTAAAAACACTGCAAAAGATAGATATAGAAGGAAACTTTCTGAACATGATAAAGGCTATATATGTAAAACCCACAGCTAATATCATCTTTAATGGTGAAATCCTAAAAGCTTTAACTCTGAGGTCAGATACTAGACAAGGATGCCCACTCTCATCACTGCTATTTAACATCATCTTAAAAGTTCTTGTTTGAGTAGTGAGGGCAGAAAAAGATATAAAAGGCATCCAAATGGGAAATGAAGATGTAAAAATTTCACTATTTGCAGATGAAATGATCCAATATATAGAAAGCCTTGAGAAATCTACAACAAAGCTTCTAGAACTTATAAATGAGTTCAGTAAACCTGCAAGCTATAAGACCAATGCTTAAAAATCATTAGCAGTTCTGTACAGGATTAATGACCAATCCAAGGAGGAAATCAAGAAAAAATGTCATTTACATTTTTAACTAAAAGAATCAAATACCTAAGAATAAATTTAACTAAAGCTGTAAATGACATACACAGAAAAACAAACAACACTGTTAAAGGAAATCAAAGAAAACTTAAATAAATGGAAGAGTATTTGCTGTTCATGGATAGGAAGACTAAACATTATTTAGATATCTATCCTACCCAAACTAATCTACAGATTTAATGCAATCCCTATAAAAATCAATACAGAATTTTTACTGAATTGGAATAATTAACTACTAAATTTATTTGAAAGGGTAAGAGGCCCTGAACAGCCAAAGATATATTGAAACAAAGTAAAATGAAATTGTAGGAATCACATTGCCTGATTTTAAAACACATTACAAAACTACAGTGTTCAAATCTGCATGTTATTGATCCAAGGTTAGACATACCAAACAATGGAATCAAATTGATAGTTCTGATATAGATCCTTGCACATACTGTCACTGATATTCAACAAGACCACCCAGCCTACTCAACTGGGAGAGAATGGCTTCTTCAACAAATGGTGCTTGGAGAACTGAATATCCAAATGCATAGAATGAGAAAGAAACACAATCTTTCACCTTATACAAAATCAACTAAAGATGGATGAAAGATCTTAACCTTGGAAGATAATGTACAGGTCCTTGTAACAGGAAATGGTTTCATGAACTTCACATCCAAAGCATAAACAGCAAAAAAAAAAAGAGAGAGATTAAAGGGATCTCCTCAAAATTAAAAACTTTGGCACCTCAAGGGATGTTATCAAGAGAGTAAAAAGGCAGCCTACCCAATGGAAGAAAATATTTGGTAGCCATATATTTGATAGGAGCCTAATATCCAACATATATAAAAATCCTATACCTCAAAAATTAAAAGAAAAAATACTTTTAAAAAATTGGTAAGAGACTTGAAAAGACCGTTATTCAAGGAAAAAATACTAATGGCTAAAAAATCACATGAAAAGATGGTCAACATCACTAGCTATTTGGGAAATGCAAATCAAAACTACAATGAGATGACATCTTACATCCATTAAACTGGCAACTTTAGAAAAACAGAGGACTATAAGTTTAGGAGATGATGCAGAAGAATGGGAACCCGTGTCCACAGCTGGTGGGAATGTAGAATGGTCCAGCGATCAAGAAGGACAGCTTGGTGGTTCCTCAAAAAAACTATTTATAGAACTGCTATATGGTTCAGCACTTCCACTGTTGGTTACGTACCCAGAAGAGAAAACAAAGACACGAACAGATATATACACACCAATGTTCATAGCAGCATTATTCTCTATTGCCAAAAGTTGAAATTAACCCAAATGCCCATCAACAGATGAATGGAAAAACAAAATATTGTCTATACATACAATGAATATTACTAAGCTATAAGAAGGAATAGAATACTAACACATAGGATAACATGGATGACTCTTGAGGACCTTATGTTGAGTGAAGCTAGCCATGCACTGAAGGACAAATATGACATGACCTCATTGATATGAATTAAGCAAATTGAGAAGACCCAGAAAGCTATTGTCTGGAATATAGGTTTACAAGAAATAGAAAGCTAGAACAAAGTTCTGAGCCAATGCCTATATGGAAATAATCTATGGTAAATTGAAAGTCAGTAGGTTCACAATGAAGGGATATGATAACAGGGTAGTGATATTATTGGGTTAGGTGGTGCAGGTTTGGCAGTTGTAGAACTTGGGGATGGTGGGTTGGAAGGTTGAGGGAACTGGTAGAAGGATTGGGAAAGGGACCAGTTGAACACTGGACATTGGCAGATATGTGTTTGAAAGCACAAACTTGAGAATGCTTTTATGGCAATATAACAAGGAAGGGTTACTGGTTTAGGGTGTGGGATGGGGGGGCATTTGGGACAGGGTACAACTGGAGCAGGATTCTAGAGAGTGAGTGATCATTTTGTCATAATGTGTTGTATCAGTGGGTGGAGAACCACATAATGAGTGGGAAGGAGTTAGATTCCCATCCTCGGGAGGACCTATATGTTCACAAGCAAAAGGGTGAGAGTCTCTGGTGACCATGAGTGGTTCCTAATAACCGAGGACAAACCAATGTGTCAAGAACGCAGTTTTGTTGCAAGTAACTATGAATCTTGTCATCCCAGAAGTGGATCCGGGGGTCACCATGGACCCCAAGAGTAGGATTAGGGAGGAATAGAATAGATGGAACAGGGAGTATTTAGTAGCCAATGGAAGTGTTCTACCTGATCTTGCAATGATGGACACAGGCCATGTTAAATATCAAAATTTATAAAACTATACTGTCTAAAATGTAAACCATAAATTTAACCCTTGACTGTGGTTAGTAGGTATGTTCACTATTTGTATATCAGTTGTAACAAAGGTCCCATCCACATACAAAAGTGTATTAATATGAAAGGAGTAAGAGGGGAGGATGTTGGGTATGTGGGATTCACCTTTATTCTGTAGGTGACTTTACTATGACCTAAAACTCCTTTGAAAACAAAAGAAAAAAAAAGCAAGACACTGGGGTATAAATGGAAGAAAATATCACTATACATACAGGACACCAAATATTACAGTGATTAAACACAAAATGTCAAAAAATTGTAGTTTTATTTATTTTTAATATCTTATTATTTTAATTTTATTTTACTTTGAGTTTTTTTATGTATTTTATTTCTCATATTTAAACCAATACTTATTATTTCATTTTCCTATTGTGTATTTGGCTATTTTATTGGCTTCAATTTTGAAGAAGCTTTGGATCACAGAAGGGTTACAATTGGGGTAGGGGAGCATCATTGGTGTGGGGTGAGAGTGATGGGGGATACATGGAAGGAAGTTCAACTAGGCATACACATAAAGTATATAAATATGTTCAAATGTTCATGGAGCATTTTCACAGTTGGTGGAGACTCATACAATACCAAAAGAATATTGAATTCCCATCCTGGAGAGCTCTGCCATTTTCTCTAATGGTGCAGCAGCAGTCCTCCAAGTGCAGCGGCAATGACTGCTTTAGGAGGATGATCCATTGATGGGCCCTTGGTATTGACAACTATGCTTATGAGCCTTTGCTCTTGCAATTGAAACTTAGCTTAGTGTTGTGGGGTGCTTAAAAGTTCCCTCCTGAGAGCTTCCTTGTTGCTCAAATGTGGCCTCTCTCTAAGCCACACTCAGAATATAAATGTATTACCTTGCCACCACCATGGGACATGAGTTCTAGGGATGAGCCTCCCTGGCACCAAGGGATTACTACCAAACAACAACTAGAAATGCAACTGGAAAAAGACTTCAAATAAAAGGGGGAAAGATAAAGAGAAATGATTTTAAATGGCTAAGAGACTCCAAAGTGAGTCAGGTGGTAATCCTGGAGGTAATGCTTATGCATATCAAATATCAGGGCTCTTGTGGGCTCCATGAATATGCAGGTCTTATCATCAGGGCAGATACTCCAGTTTGTTGCCTTGCCTCTGGATCCTACTTTTGAGTTTGTGCTCCTGAGAGTGGCAGAGTTGGACTCATTATGGTTTCACTGCACATGGCTTATCTTTCCTTTCTATTGGAACCTATACATGGTGCTGGAGTTTGTAGGTGTACATCTAAGAGACTGGAGTCTTTGGGCTGTCCATGTGCCAGCTGGGCCCAGAGCCTCAATGTGGTTGCAACACCTACTCTTCAGTTCATTGGACTCACCCAGGACATCTAACAATGTTTTGAGGATTGATGTCCACCATACCAAGGAAACAAGAGAGCCTACAACTATAAGCAAGAGAATCCCATCCATCAGCTGTATGGGATAGAAGCCCCCTCTCAATTAGAGGTGGAATGGACATCACCATCTGAGGATCCTCAGGATTGGGGAATGATTTATGGACTAGGTTGGACTTAGTCGTATCCTACTATAGACATATTGTGATTCTAGCAATGGAAGAAAATACAGCATTGATGTGGAGGTAGTGACCAATGGTGGCTCTGGGGGCAGGAAAAGGGAAACAGTTGTAATATGGGGGCTTTTTTGGGACTTGGGGAATCATCCTGAGTGACATTGCAATGACAGATATAGGCCATTTTATATCATCCCATAAAATGCAAAACAGTGTAGGATACTGTGTAGACTACAATGTGAATTATGGTCCATGCTCAGTGGCAATGCCCCAGAACGCACTTATCAATTTCAATGAATGTGTCACAGTAATGAAGGATGTTGTTTATTTGAGAGTGTTTGAGAGGTGTGAAGTGTGGGGCATATGGGAATCCCTACATTCTTTTGTAAATATATGTAATTTATCTTTAAAAAAATTTAAAAACTATAAAAAACACTGAGATAAAAATAAGTAAATATATATTAAATAAAAAGAGATAGAATTTTCATTATGAGAAAGAAACATAAAAGCATACCTAGCTTCATTGGGCTTCATTTTATTTTCCTGCTTCACAGATACTGTATTTTATAAAAATTGAAGATTTTTAGAATCCCTGTGACAAGCAATTCTATCGGCACAATTTTTTCACAGAATGATCTCCATTTCTCTGAGTTCCATTTTGATAATTCTTTCAAAATTTCAAACATTTTCATTATTACAATATCTTCTATGATGTACTGTGATCCGTGATGTTTGATGTTACTATTGTAATTGTTTTGGGATACCACAAACCATGCCCAGATAAAACAGCCAACATAATTAATTAATTGTGTGTGTGTGTTTCTGCTCCACTGATAGATCATTCCCCTTCTCTCTCCCTCTCCTAGATCCTCTCTATTCCCTGTGACACAACAATGTTGAAATTAAGCCAATTAATAACCCAATGACATCAAAGTCTTCAAGTGAAAGGAAGTGTCATAAAACTTCACTTTAAATCAAAAGCTAGACATCATTAAGCTTAATGAGGAAGGCACCTTACAAGCCAAGATAGGCCAATAATAAGTCTCTTGCCCCAGTTACTCAATTTGTGAATGCAAAGTAAACGCCCCTGAAGGAAATTAAATGCACTATTCCAGTAAACATATCAGTGATAATAAAGTGAAAAGGCCATAATGCTGATATGGAGAAAGTTTTATGGTCTGGATAGAAGATCAAATCAGCCACAACATAACCTTAAATCAAAGCCTAATTGAGAGTAAGGCACTAAGTCTCTTAACTATTTGAAGGCTGAGGGAGATGATGTAGATAGAGAAGAAATTTTGAAGCTATCAGAGGTTGTTTCAAGAGGTTGAAGGAAAGAAGCCATCTCCATAAAATAACATTTCAAGGTGAAGCAGCAACTGCTGCTGTAGTGGCTGTAGCAAGTTATCCAGATGATCTCGTGAATATAATTGGTGCATATGGCTACACTAAACAACAAACTGACAATGTAGACAAAACAGCCTTAAATTGGAAGAAAATGCACCTAGGACTTCCTTAGCTAGAGAGTAGAAGTAAATGCCTGATTCAATGCTACAAAGCTTCAAAGGGGAGGCTCACATTCTTGTTAGGGGCTAATGCAGCTGGTGATTATACTTTGAAGTCAATGCTCATTTACCATTCCACAAATCCTAAAGCACTTAAGAATTGTCCTAAATCTACTACCCCTATGCTCTACAAAAGGAAAAAGAAAGCATGGATGACATCTGTTTACAATATGCTTTGCTAAATAATTTAACTCTACTGTTGATAACTACTGCAGAGCAAAAAATACTCCTTTCAGAATTTTCCTGTTCATTGATAATTCACCTGTTCACCCAATAGTTATGATAGTCATGTACAATGAGATTAATGTTGCTTTCATACCTGTTAACACAATATCCATTCTGCAGCCCATGGATCAAGGAGTTATTTCAATTTTTACATCTTATTATTTAAGAAGTAAATTTTGTAATGCTATAGCTTCCATAGATTGTAATTATTCTGACAAATATGGGCAACGAAAATAGAAAACCTTCTGAAATATTTCACCATTCTAGGTGCTATGAAGTACATCCATGATTGATGGGGGAGGGCAAGTATCAACATTAACAGGAGTTAGGAAGAAATTTATGCTTTCACTCATGGATGACTTTGAGGAATTCAAGACTTCAGTGGAGGAAAGAACTGCAAATGTGTTGGAAATAGTAAGATATCTAGAATCAGAAGTGAAGCATGAAGATTTGTCTGAATTGCTAAAATCTCATGAGAAAACTTGAAAGGATGATGAGTTGCTTCTTATGGATGTGGAAATAACTTGCTTACTTGAGATGGAATCTACTCTTGGTGAAGAAACTGAGATTATTCTTGAAATAACAACAAGTATTTAAAATATTACATAAACTTAGTTAATAAGCAGCAGCAGGGTTTGATATATTTGACTACAATTATGAAATAAGTTCTACTATGGGTAAAATACTGTCAAACAACATCACATTATACATAGAAGTCATTCATGAAAGTAAGAGTAATTCAATGTGACAACTTCATTGGCATCTTCTATTATGAAATTGTCACAGACCTCAACCCTTAGCTACCACTTGCCTGATGAGTCAGAAATCATCAACATGGAAGCAAGACTCTCTCCTGATAAAAAGATTATGAGAGCTTACTCTATTGCTGGCATTTTTAGCAATAAAGTATTTTTTATTTAAGATATGTATATTATTTTTCAGATATAATGCTAAGGCACAATTAATTCACAGTATACTGTAAACATAAATTTTATATGCCATGGGAAACCACAAAAATTCATGTGACTTAATTTATTGCAATATCTGCTTTATTGCCATGGGCTGGAAATCAACCTGCAAAATCTTGGAAATATCTGTAGTATTAGTAGCTAAACAAAGTTGATAATCACATGGTTTCTCTAGATTCAAGAAATCCATCATTTTAAATAACAATGCTCACTATATTTCTGAAAAGGTGAGGAATGAAAGTATTTATCAATGTATTTATTTAGTAAACACTTCTTGGGTTTCACACCTTTCCACACAGTAAACTACTCAAGTCTTTTTATGTTGCTCAATTGAATTCAATATTTGTATAAAATTCATCATCTCAAAAGTCTTCTCATGGTCCCCATGACCTCCTTATTTCTCAGGCTATAGATAAATGGCTTCAGAAGAGATGTGATAATGGTGTAGAACACTGTTACCACTTTATCTTGTTCAGTGGAATTTAAGGAGTGTTGCCTCATATAGGTGGAAAGACTAGTCCCATAGAATAGACTTATCACAACCAAAGGCAAGGAACAAGTGGAGACAGCTTTTGTCTGTCCTTTACTGGAACTCATCTGCAATACCACAATGACCACACAGTGATAAAAAACTAGAATGGCAAAGAATAGAATCAGCAGAATAACAAGTCCACTCAAGAAGATAGTATATGCATATGGGGAAGTGTCCTGACAATCCAATGACAATAGAATGGAACTTCACAAAAAAATAGTTAATGAGCTGAGACCTACAGAAAGGAAATTGAAATACATACAATGTGTCTACTAAAGAGTTGGTAGAACTACAGCCCATGCACATATGGACATGGATAAACAGTTCATTTTGCTCATAAGTCCAGGGTAATGTTAAGGGTGACAGATGGCTAAATATTGATCAAAAGACTTGAAACCAAGAAGAGGGGTTTCTGTTCCACCAAGGGCCATAAACATAAATGCTTTAATCTCACAGCTCAAAAAAGTAATTGTCTTACTATGTGATAGAAAGTTGCCATCTTGGGCACAGTGGTGGAGATGTACATCATTCCAGTGAAGGAGAGCTGACTGAGTAAAAAGCACAGTGGTGTGTGGAGTTGGATGTCCATTTGGATGAGGTGAATCAGTATGTTATTCCCCATCAATGCCACTGAAAAGAGGATGGCAATAGCAAGGAAGAGGAAAGTGTTCATTTGGCCATATTGGAAAAGACCAAGAAGTATAAAATCTGTTCCAAAACTTTGATTTTCTGCTTTCATGTCTTAAAGTAAAATATCAAACAGATAATATCTTATATTTCCATGCAACATTAATTGTTCCTTAATAGAAAAAAATCATTACAAAATGCAACGAAATTTTCTTGACTTCCCTTAGGTGAATATGGGTCTTCCAAATTCAGGACACTGAATCTCTGACTATTAAACAAGAGCCATTTTGACAAATGATAAAACAAAAATAATGATTTTTTACAGATTATACAATCAAAATGCTATACAGTACAATTAACACCACTGAATTATACATTTCTATGTGGCTTAAAGGGAAAATATTATCGATATCAAGAACAAAATTTTAAAAAATCAAGACTGTACAACACAAAAAATGAACCTTAATATAAACTATGGATTATAGTTAATAGTATAATGATATTGGGGCCGGCTCAATAGCCCAGTGGATAGGACACCGGCATACCACATGGGAGGCCCCGGGTTCGATTCCCGGGGACCTCTCCTAGCGGGCATACTGCCTTGAGAATGGCAAGCCACTATGTGCAGGCCAGAGCCACCATGGGCAGGGCAAGGAGCTGCCACAGACAGGGCAAGAGCCGCCTGGGGCAGGGCAGGTCACCCACGAATGGAGCGCAGCCAGCCACCCGTGAACTGAAAGCCCACTGTGAACGGACGCAGAGACTGCCCACAAGTGGGGAAAGCCGCGCCTGAGCAGTGATCACTCTCGGCGCGTCGCCACAGCAGGGGGAAGGGGAGATATGTAATAAAATAAATAAATCTTTTAAAAATAGTATAATGATATTAATATGATTTATTCAATTTTAACAAACCACATGAATGTTATCTTAGCAATATGGAAAACTGTGAGAGGAAAGTTATAAGTGGATTCTGTATTTTATATATGATTTTTTTGTAAACCAAGAAATTTTCTGATTAAAAAAGAAGCAGGCAACATCACTAAAAATGATAAATCAGAATGAAAAGAAAAATAAACATTTAGATTATTTGGCCACATAATTTATTTTTCTTGCTTGTGAATATCTTCACATGACACACTGGGGTTGTGTTTAATTCTTATGAAAAATTAACTCTCTCTATATAACGGTCAATTTAGCATAAAAGTTAGTAAAATGGTGTACATTATTTTTTAAAATTATTCTTTACTACATTTCTCAGTTTTGAATTTATATTGCCTATAAATTGAAATAAAAGTTATAATAATATTTGTATGGATGGAATATTACAGTTCATACAAATGAATTCATAATTATTTCTTGTTGTGAGTGTAGAAAAGATTTTCTCAGTCCAGGAAAGAAAAGGAAAAGAAATATGCCAGACACTAGGGAAGATTTGAGTATGAATCATTAAAATATAATATAAAATTAATTATTGTAACTTGAGTCAAGAAACAAGTCAATTATGATCAATTATAAATTAAGGATTTAATTTGAATATATTCTTTTTTCTGACAAAACAAAAACCCTGGCTTTTATATATTTCCAGAGCAAGAATGTTTTGCTAAATAATCTGCCTTGTGCTATAAAATTTAGTCAATATATAAAATGATATTCAAATTATAACAATTTATTGCTGCACAGGACAGTGATAGTTTCTAGAACTCTGAATATTAACTATACTTGGTGGCTCCTTCAAAATATTTGTAAACAGTTTTTTACCCTATACCATGTATGAGAGTCAGATCATTTACATAAGTGAGAGGGAAGGATGAGCCAAAATGTGCAGACTGACAAAAGGTAATCATTTTAAAGATAGGCCATTTTATTGAAAAATCACAAGATACAAAGTGAAATTTGAGAAAGGTTTTAATGATGGAAAATGTGATGGAAACCATTAGAACAGTTGAAGAAAAGGTGTGGAGGAACTTATGAAAAAGTCACAGCAAATATAAGCATCTAAAATTCCCCCTTTTCTGATTCCCCCTTTGAAATGTTCAGGCAATGTGTCTGGATAAAAAATTAAATTAGCATATGATAATAAACTTTGAAACATAAACAGGAGAATATTGCAGATGCATCTAAAGATATCTGAATATATGAGATGGGATTTTAAAAATAAAAACTATCATCCTCTTCATATGAAATGCATAATCCAGAACAGGAGCAAAGTATATGGATAAAAGGTAATCTTGCCAACGTTGATAACTTGGTTATACTGACAGAAGAATTTTAAATTTGAACTACACTCAAAAGAAATGGCAATTAGCAAAAGGCTATCACTTACTCAACAATCAAGATATGGTGTGAGAAGTCTACTAATGGCTTAGGAAAAATTAAATTATTAGATCTTTCTTACCACAAAGATAATGCAAAACAAATCTAAGAAATTGAAAGTATCTTTTCAACAAAAGAAAGTCAACCTCCTCAAATGTTCAGAAGATAAACAGATAGTTTCATAGACAGATGGATAGAAAGAAAGATACAGCAAATGAGCAAAATGGTAGTGTATCTATGACCTGGAAGTATGGTAAGTTCAACTTCGCTGTAATTTAAAAAAAAATTTTGGTTGCAATTGTACTTTAAGATTGAAATTATTTCAAAATGAAAGATGTTAAAAGTAAAAAAACATAGCTAGCCAACCTTGATAAGGAATTACTGCAAAGAAGAAACTGACAAAGACACTATTGAACAAAGATATACAAATACAAATGCAAATCTGGCATGTAGAATTTAATCCTCTTTCAAAAAGTTCTATTTAGGTATAGTAACCCAAGTTGGGTTAAACTAAGAAATATGTTACTAATAAATGGTCGCATATGTATATTAAAGAAGAAAGATGTTATATGCATTTAATATTTTCCAAAAAGGAGATAATACAATTGTAAACATTCTTAATTATCATGTTTAAAAAGACATAATAATAGACTCTTACTCCAAATACAATTGGTTTTTCTAAAACCTCAAATAGAGATTCAAACTAAATATGATTCACAAAACAAAATCAATGTTCCATTCTACCATCATTATGATATTTTATTCCATATTCTATACCATGAAAAAGATGACAGAAATAAAAATATCAATATTGAAGAAAGACCATTAATTATTATATTTAGATTGGAAATCTTCATAAATTTTGAAACACTGAAAAATGAAAAAATTGAAAAAAACTTGTCAAAAGTGTTCTATAAATTTGAGTGTATAAATTATAATTATACCAAACTAGTAAAGTTTGAATATACTATCATATTTTCATATTTTAAGTATTTTCACATTGCTAAAAATAAACATTTCATGATAGTCAACCATAATATTTTACTATAATAAAACCTGGTTTGTATTTTTAATATACCAAATATTTTGACACATATAACCTGTTAATGGGAAGACAGAAGCATCTCAGGATAGATTGTAAACCAGTTCATGAATTACAAACCTGAATTATTTCAGATCATGAAGAAATTATTTTTTAAAAATATAAAATAAAATTATTAAAGTATGATATTGCAATGATGGATACAGGCCATGATACATTTTCTCAAAGCATATAAAATTGTCTGGTGCAAAGTGTAAACTATAATATACACTATCGACCATGCTTAGTAGCAAAGCTTCAATATGTGTTCATCAACTGTAACAGATGTACCACACTAACGAAAGATGTTGTTAGTGGGAAAAAGTGTGAAAGGGGCAAGGGTTGGAGTATACGGAATCCCCTGTATTTTTGATGTAACATGTGCTGTAAAGATTCTTTAAAAATGAAGAAAATATCAAAAAAAGAAGTGAAAATAAACATTAAACTAAAAGTAGTGGTGGAAATTTTTTTTAAATAAATTTAAAAAAAGAATAGGAAATCCAGCCGACAAAATCTTACAGAAGGAAACAGATAAAATAGGAGGATAATTTGTCAAAAAAAGAAATGGGAAAGAAAGTTTATAAAATAGCAGCTAGTAGAAATAATATTATACAATAAAATATTGTATGAACTTCATCATCCAGAAAACTTAGGAAAGAGGAACATTTTATAAATATTAAAAATAGGAACACTGACAATACTTTACAAGGTATTGGAAAGCTTTACATTTATTTATAGTTATAGTTTATACTGAAAAAACACATTCAGAAAATAACGAATTTTAACAAGCACCTAGAAGAAATGACATGTACAATTTTAAAAATTGGTTAATATTTTAAATATAAAAAGACTTCACCATACAACAAGAAAAAATAACCTGACAGAACAAGTGGGAAAAAGATATAAATAGGTGATGCATCAAACAGGAAATAGAAGTTTCAAAACCTGGGAAATGAATAATCTCAAAATATACCAAGTGATTGAAAAATTAAGTTATTAACAAAATTAGTGAAGGATGTAGTCAAGTGTGAACTAACACATATTGGTAACAGGTGGTAGCAAATTGAATAGTCATGTATCATGAATGTTGATTATTTTCTTATCCTTTGGACTAACAGTTTCATGTATAGGAAAATTTCTTAAGTAAATAAGTCTAAATATGAAGTATATCTTTATAACAAATATGCTAATTACAATCTCTTTTACAAGAAAAATTTGGAATGATGAACCCATGATTAAAAAGGAGAAGGGAACTAAAAAATAGCAACTTGAAAAGATAATATGCATTTACCTTTACTGTTATGAAAACAAGACAATTACATGTTTTAAAATACACCCATTCATAAATATGTGATTAAAAAGAAAGCATGTTTTTCATAACTCAGTCAAAAATGTTATGTGATTAGAAATATAAAAATGAAACAATGCGAAATGAAAATATACTGGTTTTGGGTATTATGTGGTTGAACATTTTATGTGGCTTACAAATATATTGAAGGTTTCACCAGCCTGCTGAAAGAAATATATGTTCCATACCATCTCCAACAGCCCATTAAAATACTGTATGCTACTCTTATTCTCTTCCTAAATAGAACTATATCAAAACTGTTGTTACCATAATTTTCAGTGAGTGGCCCTTTTTAGGCTTTAATTAGAAAGTTCTCACAGGCGTTCACTTTGTAGAGAATATGTGTTTACCCAGCTACTTTTGTTAGCCCTGACTTGTTCTTTAGGTTGGAGGTATTAATCACAATTAACTACTCAACAGTTCCTGGTATTATTCAATATATTTATATGGGTTTTAAAATAAGTATTTATTATTCTTTTAATTTCTTTTAAATAAAGATAGAATTCTCATACCTTTTGTTAAATATATACTGTTATCTAATACAATTTTCTATCACATCTGATTGCAAAAGATTTCTTTCCTGGAAAGCATTATCATTAATGAATACTGTAAAAGCCTCTCCCATTAAGTTGTAGAACTTAATTTTAGGCCACACCTCCAAAAACCAAACATTTCACCTATCATCCCAGTAAAATGTGCTAAAATGAGTGTGTATGTTCAGTTGTGCCTAAAAGACACCCTGAATCTACTTTTCACTAAAAAAAAAAAGAATTTCCTGCCTCCTCCCTCAACATCCAAAGTCATTTCCTTGACTACATGAAATTCCAAATGAGAACTGCAATTGAAATTATTTTAAAAGAAATACATTGGGGCCGGCTGGATAGCGCAGTGGATAGGGTGCTGGCATACCACATGGGAGGCCCCAGGTTCGGTTCCTGGGGACCTCTCCTAGCAGGCAGACCACCTTGAGAATGGCAAGCTGCCATCAGCAGGCCAGAGCCAACATGGGCAGGGCAAAAAGCTGCCACAGACAGGGAAAAAGCCGCCACGGGCAGGGCAGGTCGGCCGCAAATGGAGCGCAGCCAGCCACCTGCGAACTGAAAGCCAGCCGTGAATGGAAGCAG
>PVKH010021430.1:0-14333 GCA_004027955.1 Chaetophractus vellerosus | reverse complement strand
ATTTGTGTAATCAATGTATCCTAAAAATGTACATAGATATATAAAAAATAAATAAATAAATAATTAAAAAAAAAAAAAGGTTGGGAAGTGTGAGTCCCCCAACTTTAGTTTTCTTTTTCAAGATGGATTTAACTATTCGGGCCCCCTTACCCTTCCAGATATATTTGATGATTGGCTTTTCCATTTCTGTAATGGAAGTTGTTGGAATTTTGATTGGGATAGCATTGAATCTATAAATTTCTTTGTGTAGTATTAACATCTTAACAATAATTGGTTTTCCAATCCATGAACATGAAATATCCTTCCATTTATTTAGGTCTTCCTTAAATTCTATTGGCAATGTTTTGCAGTTTTCTGTATACAAATCCTTTACATTCTTGGTTAGATTTATTCCTAGAGATTTGATTCTTTTAGTTGCTGTTGTGAATGGTATTTTTTTTCCTTGATATCTTCTTCAGATTGTTCATTGCTTGTGTATAGAAACACTACTGATTAATGGGTATTGATCTTGTGCCCTAAAACTTTGCTGAATTGCTGAATTAATTTATTAGCTCTAAGAGCTTTGTTGTTGATTTTTTAGGATTTTCTATATATAGGATCACACATTTTCAAATAGGGAAAGTTTTACTTCTTTCTTTCCAAATTGGATGCCTATTATTTCTTTTTTTCTTGCTTAATTGCTCTGACTAGAACTTCCAGCACAATGTTGAATAACAGTGGTGACACTGGGCATCCTTGTCTTGTTACTGATTTTAGAGGGAAAGCTTTCAGTTTTTCACAATTAAGTAACCTGTTAGTTGTGGGATTTTCATATATGCCCTTTATCATGTTGAGGAAGTTTCCTTCTTTTTCTAGTTGTTCTAAGTGCTTTTATCAAAAAAAAAGTTGCTCTGTTCTGTCAAATGCCTTTTCTGCGTCTATTGAGATGATCATAGGGTATTTTTCCCCTTCACCTGTTATTGTGGTGTGTTACATTAATTGATTTTCTTATGTTCAACCAACCTTGCATACCATGGATAAATCCCAGTTGATCAAGGTGTATAATTCTTTTAATATGATACTGGATTCGGTTTGCTTATATTTTCGTTGAGGATTTTTGCATCTATATTCATAAGAGATAAGGAGCTGTAGTTTTCTTTTCTTGTGGTATGTTTATCCAGCTTTGGTATGAAGGTGATTTTGGCCTCATTGGATGAGTTAGGGAGTGCTCCATCCTCTTCACATTTTTGGAAGAACTTGAGCAAAATTGGAGTTAAGGCTTCTTGGAATGTTTGCTAGAATTCCCCTGTGAAGCTTTTCTTTGTGGGGAGGTTTTTGTTTACTCATTCAGTCTCTTTACTACAAATTGTTTTTTGAGATCTTCTATTTCTTATATGTTTCTAAAAATTTGTCCATTTCATCTAGTTTATCTAATTTATTGGCATACAGTTGTTCATAGTATCCACTTACAGTCCTTTTTATTTCAGTGGGGTCAGTAGTAATGTCACCCTTTTCATTGCTGATTTTTGTTATTTGTATCCTCTCTCTTTTTTTCCTTTCAGTCTAGCTAAAGGTTTATTGATTTTTATTGATCTTTTTATTCTCTTTATTGTTTTTTTTTTGTTTTGTTTTCTATTTCATTTATCTCTGCTCTAATCTTTATTTCCTTTCTTCTGCTTGGTTTGTGTTTAGTTTTAACTTCTTTTTCTAGATCTTATAGTTTGGAGAGTAGGTCTCTGATTTCAAGTCTTTCTTTTCTAATGTAATCATTTAGAACTATATATTCCCCTCTTAGTGCTAACTTTGCTGAATCCTATAAGTTTTGGTACATTGTATTTTCATTTTCATTTGCCTTAAGATATTTCCTAATTTTGCTTATTTCTTCTTTAATTTATTGGTTGTTTGTGAGTATGTGATTCTTTAATTCCCACAAGAATAAAATATTTTTTAGGTCGGTAAAAAGAATTTATTGGGAAATGTGGGAAAAGAACAGAGCTTGCTGAGAAATGGGAGAGAAGGACCGAAATACGCAGGCTGTTCTAGGCAGAGAGAGTAAGCTCTGGTTTGTATGGTTACCTTTTAAACTATTAATTATTCCTCCCCTTGCTAATGCTAAGGAGAGGGGCCCCAACTGTTATTGGCTACCCCACCAATGCCGGGGACCAATGGTGAGGACTGTTTTGGAATATTGGGTCAATGGGAGGTCCTGTAAAGAATTAGCTGAGACTTCAAGGTCAGGGTCAAGGTCTCACTGGGGGTCTCATGGCCATGATGCTTGTTGGCCATGTTGTGGCTTTTCTTTTCCTTGTATTTTTGAATTTCCCCTTTCTCCTTCTGTTATTGATTTCTAACTTCATTCTGTTGTTCATAGAATATACATTGTGTGATGTAAATATTTTTTAATTTATTGAGACTTGTCTTTTTACCCATGATTCATGTTTACTCAAGAAGAATGTATATTCTGTTTCCAGTGGGTGTACTGTTTTACATATATATAGTCTAGTTGGTTTTGCCTATCTTTCAAGTCCTGTACTTCCTTATTGATTTACTGGCTAGATGTTCTATCCATTATTGAGAGTGGTGTGTTAAAGTATCCTACTATTAATGTAGAACCATCAATTTCTTCCTTCAAATCTGTCAGTACTTGCTTCATGTAGTTTGGGGCTCTGCTGTTAGGTTATACCTTCCTGTTGAATTCTACCTTCATCAATAGGTAAAGAACATCTCTGTCCCTTGTAACTGTTTTTGACATGACATTAATACTATCCAATATTAATATTGCCACCCCAGATCCCTTTCAGTTAATACTTGCATGGGTTTCCATCCTTTCAACCACAACCTATTTGTGTCTTTGGGAAGAGACTAATCTGTTTACATTTGAAATTACTACTGATAATACAGGACTTTCTTCTGCCATTTTGCTCTTTAGCCTTTGTAAGTTGCATACCTTTTATGTCTCTCACTTCTGTTGAAGCCTACTTTTATATGTACTTGCTTTCTTGCATTGTATCATATTCAGTTCCTTCTCATTTCTATCTAGATATATTTTTCATCTCTTTCCTTCTGGTTACCATGGGGTTAAAATTTAACATCTTAAATGAATAGCAATCATTTTGGTTTGATACCAACTTAATTTCAATAACATGTCCCTCTCTAGCCTTTAAATGTTGGCACATGGTGAAATCTTACAGTTTGCCATGAATTGTCTTATTGGAACTCATTCTTGAACTAATTCAAGTTTTCATGTCTTTATGACATCTGCCTTTTATTTCTCTAGATCTATATTTCTCATTGCCTACTTAATACATCCAGATGGATGTCACACAGGTAACTGTAATTCAGAGTACAAAGGGAAATAATCTCCCCATTCCACACCCATTTGCCAAATCTGGAAATCTTAAGCATTCTTTTTTTAAATATATTTCTTATTTTTATTTTTGAAACATCCTTAGACTGCATAAATGTTACATAAAAATAAAGGGGATTCCCATATGCCCTGCTCCCTACACCTCCCAAATTTTCCCATATTAACAGCATCCTTCATTAGTGTGGTACATTTGTTACAATTGATGAACACATTTTGGAGCATTACCACTAAGCATGGATTATAGTTTACATTGTAGTTTACACTTTCTCCCCCAAAATTTCATAGGTTATGGCAAGATATGTAATAGCCTGTATCTGTCATGACAATGTCATTCAGGACAATTCCTAAGTCCCCAAAATGTCCCCATATTACACCTGTTTTTCCCTTTCCCTGCCCTCTGAACCTCTAGTGGCCACTGTCTCCACATCAATGATATAAGTTATTCCATTGCTAAAATCCCAATAAGTCTGTAGTAGAATACCAGTAAGTCTACTTTGGTCTGTAGTTCATTCCTCAATCCTGAGGGTTCTAGGATGGTGATGCCCACTCCCCCTCTAATTGAGAGGGGGTTTTGATCCCATAAGGAGGTGGATGGGACTCTCTTGCTTGCAGTTGTAGATTCTCTCAGTTCCTTGGGATGGTCATTATCCATCATCATCTCCTTATTGTCCTTCGTGAGTCCAATGAACTGGAAAGTAGGTGTTGCAACTCTGAGATTCAGGGCCCAGCTGGCACATGGACAGCCCAAAGATTTAAATCTCTTGGATGTACACCTATCAACTCTAGTACTAATTATAAGTTCAAATAGAAGTGGCAGAAGAGCCATGTGTAAGGAAACCACAATTGAATCCAATTCTGTCACACTTGGAAGCATAAATTCCAAAGTAGGGCCCACTGGCAAGGCAACAAACTCCTGAACTATCTGCCCTGACTATAGTGTCTGGATATCTCCAGAGTCCTCAGGAGACCTGTTATTTGAGGTAATATTTACTTTGGCAGTCAATGAGATCCTACTGAGACATGCATAAGTATAACCTCTGCAATGACCTCCCGACTCACTTTGAAGTCTCTTAGCCACATAAAGTCATTTGTCTTTACCTTTCCCCCCTTTTGGTCAAGGTCTTTCTCCAGTTGCATTGCTAGTTGGTGCTTGGTAATAATCCCTTGATGACAGCAAGGCTCATCCCCAGAAGTCATGTCCCAGGCTGGGGGGAAGGTTAGGCATTTATATGCTGAGTTTCAGCTTAGAGAGAGGCCTTAGTAGCATTCTTGATGTCTCATTTGCCTTCACCATTCACATACATTTATGAACAAAATTCAGCTAAATATACAACTAGCAGTGGTACTTCTCTGCTTTTGCACATGGCATTCCCTCTTCCTGAAATTCTAATAAAAGTTTGACCAATTTTTCAAGAGCTAGTTCAAAACTGACACTTATGTAAGTCTTCAACAATAACCCTCAGTTGAATCAATTATTTCTTATTTTTAATTTTTCTAGTTTTTAAAACAATACCCCTCTGATAAGGTAAGCATATAATGGGCATACTTTAGGTATGCATACACATGTAAATCCCTTCCAATAAATTTTAAGCTGAGGGTATGGCCTGCCTGTTATTTTTTTGAGTGTATTTTCTACAGAATCTAGTATAGTGCCATATAGTATTAGACTTTCATTAACTATTTCCCAAAATTAAAATGAGGTATGCATGGATTTTCTACTTAGTCCCCAAACCACCAGCAAACTCACTTAAACTTAAAACAGAAGACAATCCCTAGACAGAACTATCATGTTAACTTATCCTAAGGCTATTAAAATGATACTTGCTTTCAAAATTCCTTTTTATTTATTGAAGGCTCTAAAGTCAATAGAAAAGACAACTTTAATATGTATCAGCTCTTGAAAGATAGTTAAGTAAAGCATTCAAAGACCAAACGAAGCACACACACACACACACATTCAATTTGGCAATGCAAGAAAATCAATTCCAATTTCAGTTCAATGTAACATATAACATGTTTAGCTTTTAGTATATGCAAGGAATTAAGGGCAAAATTGATGAATGAGGTACTTTTCAATGGAGTTTTTCTTCCAGCACTTCTTTTGCTTTACTAAACATTTTCTCTTTAACTCAGAATGACTCTCATTTCTAACTTAGTCTCTAACCAAGCAAACTTTGACATATTTTATTGGCTACTCACAAGATAATTCCATTTTCATTGATAATGCTACTTGGAAGAGAGTTCCCTTTCGACAGAGATAGGTTTGATGGTGCCAAGGGAACCAAGTAGATAAGGATAGAAAATTATTTGGATAATCCTAATAGCCTAGGAATGTCTCAAGATAACACAGTGGTAAAGATTCCTATTTCTCATAAAAATGTACCAAATATCAAACTTAACTTGAGAACTCCTGAACAAATCCTAAAGAGGTAATCTGAGATGATTCCTAAAGTGTGAGCACAATAATCACTCATAAATTTCTACATAATATGTAAAATCAGAAATAAAAATAATCCTTCCATGTGGACTGTTTTTAGATTTGCCACCCACTTTCAGGAGCCAATGACATAGTACACTTTTATTGCTTCTGAGAACCACAGTGAACATGCTGTGTTGTCTACCTCCAACAGGAAAAAACTACTTCTTGACACATGACATTTAACAATAGCTGAGACCATTCATGCCTGAGTCCTAGAACTGGAATTTCCTGCTTTATGGATATTCCGTGTTGGAATTGTTGCTGGTTTGGCAGAGTGAGAATAGATGTTTCTGACTCTGTTAGAAAATAACACCCTGCACTGGATCACTATGACCTCCTGGAGGCTTCACTTCTAGGTTTGGTGTGTGGACTAAATTCTGGAGGATGCACATCCTTGGTAAACATCTAAATGTTCTAGGAAAGGAAGTTCTAAATTGACTGTACTTTTGTTGATACCTTTTGGAAAAAATGGGGAGGAAAGAAGAAGAGTATCTATGTCATGAATTTATATGATAACTTATCTTACATGAAGGGGGTATCAATAGTCGTCCCAAAAGGGAGAGCTATGTTCCAGATCGTGTTATTCAGTAGCCAACTATTTCATTCAGCAAATGCTGGTGATATGATGGGGCTGTGCCAGGGTGAGGACCCAGAGTTCAATAAGATGGGCATAGTGCTCAAGGAGATGATATGCTAGTGAATTTAGTCTTACCAAGTCCTTTAATTGTTATCAAATTAGATCAGGGGTTCTTAATCTTTTTTGTTACATGGACCCCTTTGCCAGTCAGGTGAAAACCATGGACCCCTTCTCAGAATGTAGCGGCAGATAGTTTCATGACACTCTACATCAGAGATCAGAGAAAATAAAGATAATAAGTTGATTTTTTAAAATTCAAGCTCACAGACCCCCTGAAATCTTTCCACTGACCGCTTGGTCTCTGAACCTCCTGGTTAAGAACCCCTGAATTAGATATTGTTTGTGACGGTGGGTTGCATTCCAAATTAGAACATAATTGAGTGCCTGAACTTGCTTAATAGTATGGCAATTTTTCTACCCTTGCTCATCACCTATTTAAAACTAGGATGACCACATAATTTAACTGAAATAGTTTTGAGAGTGAAAGGATATGCTACTTATAGTTATGCTGGGGTAGCCTATGTAAACCTGTACCCAGTTTAGCTATGGTCACTCTATATAAAACCAGCAATTTTTTCCCTTAATCAATAATATATCTTACCCCAGTTTGAGGCTTTCATCAGGGAGAGCAACTCCAGTTTATCTGCTTTCCTTAATGACTGCTAACATAAGTGATATTGAGAAACTTGAAAGACATGCTATCCATTCACACCTCTAGGCATTTTAAGGTCTAAATATCAGGAAAAAGCATCGTAATTACACACATACTAACCACATTAGCTTAGTCCCCGATATAGCTGTCTTCTTTAAATTATGCTTTACTGACCTAAACGTGTGTTAAATATTAATACAAGAGAAAAAAACAAAACAAAACTAGGCAGCCATATGACTGTGTTCGTGATAAAAATGTTATTGAAGATTTTTCCCATTGTGTCATCTAGTGGCATGTAAAAGAATCCACACGATTTCTTCTGAAATTTTTGCTCTCTTTTTAAGAGCAAACAAGCTTCTTTTTATCAGATAAGGATTTATGTTGGCTTCCAACCAATGCTTAGTCACAGGAATCCATCCCTGAAGGGAACCATATAATTCTCTTAATTATGATGTTTGGCTTTCTCTCTTTTTTGATGCAGTATTTTCTTTCTTCTAAGTAAGCTAATTTCCCAAAGTTTTATCTTTTAGTATTTAATGTTTGCTCATTATCAAATAAAGTTTGAACTTGTTGTCCTGGTGCTCAGGGCTCTACATATCTGGCCCTAAGCTTCTGGTCCATTGTCTCACTTCCTAATAATATGCCCCATGCAATCATTCTCCAGTTGAATTCTTGTTCGTCTCAGTACACACTCCATATTTTCTTGCCTAGGTTCATGCTGTTCACCCTGTTTGGGAGATTGGAAAAAATTGAAAAATTTATTAATAGCTACAGTGGGGATTAGGGAGTTTACCAGTTTCAAGAAGTAGAAGAGAAAGTCCACCAGAACATTTCTGGCCCATTGGAACAGAAAATGTGCAAAAACCCACGCCCTTCTTTATTGTAAATGCTCTGGCCTGGTGAAATTGTCTTTTCCATATAGGAAGACGTGTCCTTGAAAACCCACTTTTTATGTGAGCTGACTCTCCCCTCTCTGCCCACTCCCCCCACCCGCCCGGGATATGGGAGAAAGAAAGTGGCATGAATACAGTAATGAAAGAGCAAGAGTCATACAAATCATTGTGTTGGGCACAGGTCTGCTAAAACCATCTGTTTCTCTTTGGATAGTCATTCAAACCTCTTATGCACCCTCCCCCAACTCCCAGCACACACAACCCCCCTCCAAAAAACCAAAAGCCAGGGGATATGCCCCAAGGAATAGGATTATAAGAATTTTATAATGTTTATGTTTATAATCTTATAATCTTCCTTGTTTGGGGAGGAGAGAATGGCAAGCCCATGAAGTTTTTCCTTCATATGCATTTTCATGTGCAGGGTCTAGATGTTTTTGTGAACTCATGAGAGAAAAATGTAAAATAGAAAATGTGATGCCTGGGACAATATTCACAAATCCTAATTTTTCCCATGGCCCCTTCCTTATTTATTTCTTCCTTTTTATTTTCTTATTCATTTTGTAGGGTAGGCTCTCTTGGCTCTAGTTCAAGCATGTTGCAGAGGAATGGTGGAAACAGATTGTGGTTAGCTAGGTTATCCTGAAAGACAACAAAGAAATTGGATATGCATCTTGGCATTGGTCCAGACACCTTCCAGTGAATACTGGGGCTTGATATAAGCATAAAAGACCCATACACAGGGGCTTGAAAATGTGGTTATGGCTACTTTTCAGCACAGGAGGAAATTGGGAGCAGGAATCTGGATTGCCATTGAGAAGCAATTTTGAGTTAATTAATCAAGTCATGTATCCAATAGCCAGGAAACAGTGGCTGGGGTGATAAAGCAAGAGTCAGTTTTGCACTTTGGGCCTCAAGCGGGGCCTGAGGTGATCTTAATGACTTGACTGCTGTGTGGCCCCAAGAGAGCTATTTTCCACGTCAGCACATCTGGTTTCAAGGCTATAGAATGCAGACCTTCTTATGTGTATGCCTACTGTACAGTCTCTGGTGGTTAGAAAATATTTTACAAAGGTAGCTAGCTGGGTAGTGACAGTGGTAATAAGATGGACATATGGATATATCAGTTATGATAATAGTTAGGATAATAGTAAGCTAATAAACATGTTAGGAAAAATTTTAAAGGCTAAGAATGTCACGTAAGTTGACATTAAGAGATGAATCTTAAAAGAATCTTTCTATTAGATGGCAAGTTTACTAAAGGTAGAGGTTATATCATACTCAGCTTTGAGCCAACAGTACCTACCTAGCACACTGAAAACGTCAATAAAGTAATGAAAGCTCTTCTAATCCATCTCCTTGCCCTTGAACTGTCATTTTACCGATATGTCCCTAATATAGTATTGTTCAAAATCTTAAAGATTTCTGTGAAAGAATATTCCATAACCAATTCAGTAACTTCTACCCCCTTCTCAAAGCATTTTCTGCACCCTAACCTAGATCCTATCTGCTATGATTTAAAACCATTGCTTTGTTCTGTCCTTCATGAAGATAGAAGATGGCACCTTCTTCCATATAAAATGCTCTCTTTAGTGAGGGAATGGCTCTACTGAAACATTAATGTCCTCAACGCAGTAGGAAGATAAGATCACAAAACATGAAATAGTCACAAAACAATGTGGGATGTATTATCTGTTTTATCTATCTATTTATATCCATATGGAGTCATAGAGTCTAACTTTATTCATTGAGTCACAATCCATTACTTTCATTACTTATTTTATTACTCAAATTCTGCCATATATGGCCAGTGGGAGTCCTTCAGGTTGACTCCTGTGTCCTCTGCCTTTGGCGTTTGATTTCCGGAAATTTTTTCCATATCTGAGACAGCCCTTCAACATATTTCCACTTTTCCCCTTACATTCCAACATGGTGGGGGACAAGGGAAAGGAGGCATTGAATCTGCCATTGGTAGGTAGGTGACCTTCAACTTTTGAGCCCCAGTTCACTCATTTGTAAAAGGTGGCTAATAATAAGTCCTGACTATTTAACCAGGTTGTTGTGGGGGTATCAAATAAGATATTGCATATGAAATTCCAATAAGCTATAAAACACCCATTTATATAAAATTTATTGTTATTACTATTAAATTATGCTTTTACAGTTATAATGATTGTCTTAGTTTGCCAGAGTTGTTATGATGAATATCACCCAATTGGTTGTCTCAAACAATTTTAATTCATTGTCTCAGTTTTGGAGATTAGAAGTCCAGCATCAAGGTATTTGCAGGGGTTGCTTTCTCTCTGATTATGTAGCATTCTGACAATCCTCTGTCACATGGCAATTTCTTTCTTTTTGTGCCCGTTCCTCTGATTTCTGCTGACTTCTGGCATCTACTGGCCTCAGTTTCTTCTAGGTTCCACTGACTCCTGACTTCTACTTTTGTGTCCAATTTACTAATAAGGATGTCAGCCATATGGTTAAGGCCCACCCTCATTCAGTTTGGCCATACCTTAACTAATAATAGCACTTCAAAGGTCCTATTTACAGATGGGTTCATACTTGCAGGACTGGGTGTAGGGGTTGTGGAGTTGGGGTGAGTTAGGCCTTGAACACGTCTTTTGTGAGGCACATGATTCAATCCCCAACAATGATGTAAGCCTTATTTTAGCCCCCCAACCTTTCCCCCACCAAGAAAAACCACTGGGTGATACAATAGGCAACAGTGCAGAAACAGGAGCACTTTGATAAATAATGAGGCTCTGAATATCACAATGACGGCTTTCAGAGAAGTTCCGTTTTCCAGATGAGTTCATATGTACTATCTTCAATGAGACTTTCTTACTGCTTAGAATACCATTCCTTTGATGAATTCTCAAATCCCAAGGTGTTGAATAGTTTTTGTAGGACATTATCCCCAAATTAATAAATCCACACGTTTGATTTAAATATTAGCACCTTCCTGATATGGAATTCACTAGAAAGGCATTCACACATGGCTAGGAGATCAGCCTCATTTCTCCTGTAATGTCTGGAAGGCCTGAGAAATTGTAGTGTGGATTGGACTGCTCTGAAGTCTCCCTTCCCTTGAGAGAAGAATCATTTTTGTTAATTTTTTTTTGTTCTCAGTGTGGTCCTGACTCTGTAGGCTCAGAGAACTCTTGTAATTTGTGCAGTTTTGGAGAAGTGGCACGAGGAGTTAGACTCTTCTTGAAGAGTCTTGTGCTAACTTATTCTCCCATGAATAAAACTGTCTTTTCCTTCAGTGTAAATATTTACACAATTACCAGGAAAAAGGAAATTTTTTTGTGACAAGTGATATATCACAACCAGAAATCTCCTATCACGGGTCTTGGTAAGCCTGAGAATTTATACATGACTGTTTTGTTTGTTTCACATCATCTGAGTTGAGTTTTGAGTTCTGGTAAAATCTAAAAACATACAAGGGTAAACGCCCCTTGATAACAGCCTAGGGGCCTTGGCTGCCAGCTCAACATCTTGCCAGATCTCTAAGAATGTTAGCCCTCTTTAACTTGAGCCCACACAGTATTTAGGTTGTGTCCTTTATTTTCACATTTTGCCTCAACCTAATAATTCCTCCCACAAATACTTTGAACACTGTGATAAGCTACAGAAGTGCAAAGTAGGAAAGTAACAAACAATATTCCCAGCCTGGTGAAGATTCCTGTTCTCTGATCTACTACACCTCTCCAATGCCATGTTCTAGTTTACCTGGTGCAAGGGCAGTGGCCATGGGCCAGGACTGTTTTATATTTCCCAGCTGTAGTAACTATATCAAATGGGGGCTTACCATCTATATAGGACCTGTATAGGATACCAGGAAATGTCAGACTTATGCCATCCCTTAAGGAACTTTTAATCTCATTTCTTGCTTTTCCACAGCCTCATTTTGATTAGGCCTGACCTGTATAGTTTTAGTCTTGGGACATTTTATGTCCATAGAATAAGATCTAGAGGTTGGAAACTTTTATCTTATCACTCTGTGCATGATTTCAGACATCATTTCTATTCATTTTCCGCAATGGCCTCACTTTTATTCAGGATTGTAAATGTATAGAAAGTAGTCTATGGCAAATTGGAGAAAGGAAGCCTTGAACCTCCAAATCAATTTCTCTCTCTCTAGTCAGAGGTATAACATGGCTGTGGTAGATTGTAAAAATTGCCACAACATTTTGCAGCTTCTCCTACCATAGCTGGAATCTATTTCCCCAGCCATTGAATTCATGTTGGCCATATCATTTCCTCTGCCGAATGGCACTGTAGCAAATTTGATGCAAACAGAGATTTATAGTGCTTGCACTCTGGATCTTGTTCTCTTGCTGTTGTCGGAAACCTGTGACTGCCACCATGTGAACAAGCTGGGACTGACTTGCTGAAGATAAGAGGAATGTGACCCAGTTGTTTCCATCACCCCAGTCAGCCTAGTCCCAGAAGCAGGGGCACATACTTCAGCAGTTGACTGCAAAGGAATGAGTTACCTGAGCTGAGAACAGTTGAAGAGCTCCTCAGCTGGTCCTGGTCTAAATCCCCAACTCATAAGAATGATGTGCTAATTAAATCATTGTTGCTTTAAGCCACTAATTTTTTTACTTTGTTTTTTGAAATAATTATAGAGTCCCAGGAAGTTGCAAATATACTACCGAATGCTGTGTACCCTTCACCCAGCTTCTTCTAGGAAACATCTTACATAGCTGTAGGGCAATATCAACTCTGGGAAACTGACACAGGTACATTACAGTTAAGGAGACCACAGGCCTTATTTAGTTTTCACCATTTTAAAAAAATCTACATTCAGTGTGTGTGTAGCTCTATGCAATTTTATCCCATATGTAGATCTTCGTATCTGTGTAGATACCGACATGTTCCATCTTCACAAAAGAACGATTTTGTACTACCTTTCTGTCTGGGTTCACACTTGGGACCATTGGCTGCCAGCTCCCCACTGCACTTCCATCTTGTCTGCTGGAAACCGCTACTCTGTTTCCCATCTCTATAGTTTTCTCATTTCAAGAAGGTTGTAGATATGGAAGCATGCACCCTGTGGAGGTCCATCCAGGTTGTTGTGGGTATCAGTAGTTCATTCCTTGTATTGCTGAGTAGTATTCCATTATATGGATGTACTAGATTCAGTTACTCATATGGAAAAACATTGGGTAGTTAACAGTATTTTGACATCAAGAATAAAGCTGCTGTGAACATTCATATGCAGGTTTTTGTGTGAATATTAATTTTAATTTCTCTGGTGTAAATGCCCCAAAGTGTGATTGCTGGATCATATGGAAAATAGCTGTACTACTTTACATTCCCACCAGCAAGGTATGAGAGAGCCAGTTCCTCTGCTTCCTTGCAGCTTTTAATAGCATCATTATTTTATTTTAACTGTACTAATAGGTGCATGGTGATAGCTTGTTGTGATTTTAATTTGCATATTCCTATATTTAATGATGTTGACTATCTTTTCACATGTTTATCTGTAATTGTATATCTCCTCTTTGATGAAATATCTGTTCATGTTTGCCCATTTCATAATTGGATTGTTTGGGATTTTTTTACTGTTGACATTTGAGAGTTCTTTATATGTTTTAGATAACAGTCCTTGGTCCTAGGATGCAAATATTTTCTCCCAGTCTTTTGTTTGTCTTTTAATCCTCTTAATAGATCTTGCCGTTTTTAGCTTTGATAAAATCCAATTTAAGTTTTCTTTTATGAATTGTGATTTTTGGTGTCATGTCTAGGAACTCTTTGTCTAGCCCTAGGTCCTGAAGATTTTTCTCCTGTTTTCTTCTAAAATTTTTATAGTTTTATAATTTACATTTAAATGCATTATCCATTTTGAATTGGTTTTTAAATATGGTGTGAGGTTTAGGTTGAGGTTCATTCTCTTTCTCTCTCTCTCTCTTTCTCTCTCTCTCTTTCTCTCCCTTCCCTCCTTTCTCCTCAGTTTTGCTTGATCAGCTTCCAGTGCTCTCTGCTTTGGAGCAGCAATGGCTGGCAGTGACTCAATTGTTTCATTACACACTCATAATGGCTGAGGTGATGCCTTTTATTTGGAACTATTAGCTTGGGGTTAGGCCACATGCAAGTTTAGGAACAACTCAACCTACAGGTCTCGCCTCCCTGCTGCTGCATGTGAAATGTTCTCAGACCCCTGTGCCTCGTCTTGCCTCCCCCAGCAAGGGAAATGTGCTTTGCTTATCAAACTGCAATGCTAATATGCAAATCATTCAGTAGAGTGAGCACTTTTCCCGCCCTTGAAGTGGTTTGCTTTTCTTTCCTCCTTACCACAGCTGAAAATGTAGGTAGAGGCA
>PVKH010021429.1:0-14335 GCA_004027955.1 Chaetophractus vellerosus | reverse complement strand
TGATTCACTGGCTCAACACCGAGGCTAGCTTAGGCTGGACCTCTTCCAGCCCTCAATGAGTACGTTTGCAACCTTATATTATAGTTCTTCCAGGACTTCTTTCCAATCCTCATTTTCTTTATCCTTTCTTTGGTTTTGACACTATTTGAACTCTTCTGTCCTTCTGAAGGAACTCCCTTTCTCTATGGCTTTCATGGCTCCACACTGGATTTGCTCCTACTTCTTCGTCTACTGCAATTCAGTCTTTGTTGTCTCATTCTCCTCTCTCTCCTTTCCCCAGGGCCTCCTCCTAGATCTTCTCTCATTATCACATGGTCTCCAGATGCTTTCATCTTCTCCTACGGATACAGTCATCATCTAAATACCTAGATATACTCATGACCTAAACTTTTCCCCGAGTATGAGACACATAACTCCAACTGGTCTCTCGGCATCTTCATTCAAGTATCTCACAAGCATCTCAAATTCAACTTAATATTATTTTTCAAAAACCTATTCTTCCTGCCTCCCATATCAGGCAGTAGCATCTGATTAAACATGCAAGATAAACACTTGAAACCATTCTGGTTTTTATTGTGCTAACATACATATAACATGAAATTTGCCATTTTAATGTGCACTTGACTGGTATTAATTACCTTCACAATGTTGTGCTACCATCAGCATGGTACATTTCAAGAGTTTCCATGACCCTAAACAGAAACTCTGTACCTATGAAGCAAAAACTCCCCATTCCCCCCTCCCCCAACCAGCCCCCCCCCCCAGTATGGAAATTCTTGACTCCTTCTTTTTCCTTATTCCTCAACGTCACACAGCGCTCACTCACCTTTCTACCACTGCTGTGTTTCTCCGACCGCTCTTTTTCTCCATCTCCATCGCCTTGGTTCAGGCCCCCTTTCTTCTCATCAGGGCTATTCTCAGTTCTCGGAACCCCCAGATCAGCAATGTTCTAACTGGACTCAGAGCTGCCAGTCCCCCTCGTCTCTCGGGCAGCCCCTACTTGATGGCTGCCCTGCATTTTCTCTCTGCTGGGCAAATCCAATCACACCGTAGGCTTGAATATTTGCAGCGCGTCTCTCTCTAGCTCTTGGTGATACAATCAAAACTCCTTTCTTATATCTAGAATAAGCAAATTCATCAAGGCCGAAGCTAGAGTAGAGGTTACCCAGGGGCTGAGGAAGGGGGGATGGAGAGTTCGTGCTTAATGGGTACACTTCTGTTTTGGGTGTTGAACATGCTTGGTAATGGATGGAGGGCATGGTAGCACAAAATTGTAAATTACTTAATGCCATTGGATTGTACACTTAAAATAGTCAAAATGGCAAATTTCATATTACATATACTTTACCAGAATAAAAACAAGTAATAATTTAAAAACACCAACCTCCTTTCTCAGCACAACAGGTCTTTCCCATGCAGGTCCTGACAGTTTTGTAGCCTCTTCTTCCAGTTCCACAACAACAACAAATCACCACATCCATCCCCTCAGTTCTCCCCACCATTTCCCAAGCATGCCTTCATTTCCTGGGCTTCTGCACTTTTGTGCCTTCTACTCGTGCCACCAAGCACGAACCACGCCACCCCCCACCTCGATGACCACTGTTCGCCTGAGCCTTGATGCACAGGCTTCGGCCTCTGGGGCAAGTCCTCCAAGCCCAGGGCACCGCTTCTTTCACTGCATCCCAGAGCACTTTGTCAGCACTTCTCCTGGCAGCTCACTCAAGGCAGTTCTCAGGAGCCAAGCACTGAGCTAGGTTCTCGGGGTACAAAGAAGTTGGTTCTGCCGTCAAGGAGCTTAGCTTCGATTAGTAGAAAAATACGTAAGTGTGAAAAGCAACTATAGTTATTTATTTAAGCGCCAGTGTTAAAACACTACAGGTGCTGTAGGAGAAGTGTGGGCGTGACGACAGTGGATAATAAACAAAGAAGGGAGTAATCAATTCTACCTGTGAGATTGTGGAGCTCGGAGGAGAGAAAGTTAAGGAAATGTTATACAGGAGATAGCTCTCCTGGAGGATGAGGGGAGGGTAGCTCAGGCTTCCAGGCAGAGGACCACGTGAGCAAAGTCCTGGCAGAATGAAACAGCAGGCCACATTTAGAGAAAAGCAAATGGTTCTCTAGGGCTGGAGCTCGGGCATCGGCATAGGCTCAGTTAGAGATGAGGCTGGAGAACCAGACGAGGCTAACGGTGAGAAGCCCAACTTTACCTTATAGGCAACGAGGAGCCACTTCAGGGTTTTAAGCAGGGGGCAGATAACTTCCAATCTGTGTTTAGAAAGATCATTCTAGCAGCAGGGTACAGAGTGTAACAGGATGCCTTTTTTGGGGAGGGGTCTACAACTCTGTTTTTCCTGTTAGAGTGTGAGCTCTTTGATATTAAGTGTTAAGCCTTTTTCATTTTTGTCTTTCCAGTGTAAAACACTCATTCTCCAGGAAATAAAAGAACAGCTTGATGTCGGTATCACAATGTGGGTCTGAGCCAGGCCAGCCTGCACCTCCACCTGCTGAGGCAGCAGCAGGTCACTCTGAGCTTCTGTTTCCTCATCTACGAAACGGTGACTTAGCCAAGATCAATGCTCAGTTCTCTTTTGATCTAATATTCTGAAATTCTATAAGGGAGGTTCCTTTTTTAGTTTGCAGTCAATATTTGTTAATGCAAATAACCAGTCTGTCTCCAGTTGACAGAGGTGAGTGTTAAGATCTTTGTGCACTATGAAGCACAGGTTATAGAATCCATTCCCTCAATAGTGGGCAATTATTCCAATTAAATTATTCACGTGATTAAAAGAGCAGGTTCTTCCTGCTGTGGGAATAAAGAATGGGTTCCTCAAATTGTCCGTTTTAAAAGAAAAATAAACAGAACTTAGATTACTATTACTATAATACTTTAAGTAATATGGTAAATATATTTTGCAAACATTAGAAGCCTGGGAAAAACCCAACAGTTTTAGCCACCTTAAATTAACTGGTAGCTCAGCAAAACACACAGAGCTCTATCAGGCTCTCCATGTCTCTTTCATAATCTTTGTATACATTTGATGTAGTAGAATATGCTTTGACATTTCTGTTTAATGAGCATAATACTGGCATGATTATCAGAATTTAAAATTCAGGATTTCCAGCAACAGAGCTAATTTTCAGTCACCAAAAATAAAGCAAAGGTCTCTCTTAGCCTCCATGCTATCTGATCTTTATCTTGATGATACTATAGGCTTTGAGCAGCTTTTGTAAAACATCCTTTTTTTTTTTTTGCTGATGATAAGATTTTACTGTTAATATCTTATACTCAGAGGGTTTTTTTCTGAACTAAAAAGCAAGTTTCCTGAATGTACTTCTCCACTATGACCCTTCTTATTGATATTAGAATGTAATTACTTAAGCTTAATTTATTAGAGATTTTATGCTTAATTTTAAAAAATACAATGAATTCTTCATTTTCTCCTATGAAATTGTATTCAGTATCTAGTATTAGTGTTCAAAACTGCAAGTTATTTAAGTTCAGAATAGAGTTTATATGTATTCATAAAACAAAAGTCTCACTTTGACCACTATTCTCAGACTAAATTATGTCCCTCCATTTCTTTTCACTGTAAAACATAGCTGATAAATTTGTACTGGGACATAATTTTTATAGAGTGGCTTTCAAACCAGCCACAGTAATTTAGAGATTCTTCAACTGAGTCGAGCCTCCTTGACAACAGGCCCTTAGGAAAAGAAAGGAAGCCTGCTTATTAGTTTGGTGGGGGCATAACTCAGCCCTGGTTCTCTCACTGACTCGCTCATGCTTCAGGGCTGGTGGGTGAAGGCCGCCAGCCAGGAGCCCCCGGGCTTTGACATCGCCGTGCATGGGCTCCTGTTTCTGGCGCTTGGCTTCCTCTGGGAGAGGAAACTAACAGGGCGGGTTGAGAACATCAGCCACACAACCAGGACGTGTCCTGTAGGCGCTCTGCCTCCTGGGAGGGGCGAGGTCTGCTCACAGGCCCCCTCCCCGCTGAGACCCTCCGGCACGGGAGGAAAAGTAAGATGCTCTTAACTGGTCCATATCCTGGAACCTGTTATGTAAGAAGGAAAGGCTTATGCGAATATTCTCGCTGTCCTGATTTTGTGATAACCAGGGCAGGCTAAACATTCGCTTTATTAGAAACCATGCATGTGTCCCCAGACCTAGTTTTTCTCCCTAGGTTTGGTTTTCAGAATGCTGGTGATAAACTAAGCCTGATTTATTATATGACCATCCTGTATGGGAAAAGACTGTAATTTTGGGTATCTTTGCTTGGCCTTAAGAGATATAGCAGGGGGACAGATGTGGCACGGGTGATTGGGTGTCCGTCTCCCTTATGGAGGAGCTGGGTTCGACCCCCGGGACCTCCCGGTGAAAATTAAAAAAGAAAAATATAGAAGGCGCGTGGGCTACCAGGCCCCGTGTGCAGGTGAGCCGCCAGGCCCCATGAGCCACACAGCAAGATGATGACCTAACAGGAGAGTGACACAAGGAAGAGCCAAGATGAGACGTGCCAAAAAAACAGGAACTAAGGTGGCATAAGTGGTAGGACGCCTCTCTCCCACATCGGAGGTTCCGAGGATCAAATCCCAGTAAAGACAGGAGGAGAAGTCGGGAAATGGACACAGAGAGTTGCCCAGCGAATGGACACAGAAACAGCAAAAATGGGGGGGTAAAAATGGATAAAAGTAAAAAAAAAAATTCCTTTAAAAAATGTATAGGGGAGGAAGGTACAGACTATAGTTAGTAGTAATACTTTGACAATGCTTTTAAGATTTGTTAACAAATGTTTCACAACAATGCAGGGTGTTTGTGGGGGGGTGATGTGTGGGCACCCTACACTTATAGCTTATGGGTGTTCATATAGGAATGATGTACTTCAATAAATTGTTTTTTTTTAAAAAAAGGAGAGGCTTACTCTCACAGGCTCACCCACCCTCCTAGCATCTAATTTTCATGTGCTGAAATGCATATGGAATATACTTGGGGACATAAGATCAACAGTGCTTAGAAATCAAAAGAGACTCCTAACTAGGTGTGGCAGTTTAATATTGTTTATGAATTCCAAAAATAGATATTGGATTATATTTGTGAACTGGTCTGTCCCTCTGGGCATATTAGATTATATTGGATTCAGAGGTTTCACTTTTACTTGATTAAATAATGATTAAGGCTTTGATTGGGTCACGTCAGTAGGACGTTGAGTCCCCTTGGTGGGTGGAGACTCATATAGAAAACTCCAGGGCAGAGCAGGGGAGGGAGTTTTAATGCTGGAGCCCCCCGGGAAGTAAATACACAGAGGAGCAGAGCAGCTGAGCCTGGAGAGAATCGAGCCCCAGGGAGAGAGACAGAGCCGGTCACCTGATAGTCTACAGCTGGCTTTGTGGAGAGAGCAGAGCAGCTGAGCTGGGAGAGAAACAAGCCCCAGGAAGAGAGGAACCCAGGAAGCCTGAACCCTCGCAGACGTCAGCAGCCATCTTGCCCCAACATGTGACAACAGACTAGTGAAAGAAGTAACTTATGCTTTATGGCCTGGTAACTGTAAGCTTCTAACCCAAATAAATACCCTTTAAAAACGCCAACAGATTTCTGGTATTTTGCATCAGCACCCCTTTGGCTGACTAATACACTAGGATTCCATGACACAATAGAAAGTTCTAAAATTGACAGTAAATGTTAAACCAAAGCACCTTATCTAAAACTTAAAAAGAATGAGTATAATTTTAGCTTCTTTATTATCTCAAGATGGAAATTGAAACAATATTCTCTAGGAAAATTCCCGATATATAAGCTGAGGTTTGTTGTTTCTTTTCTCATATCCAAAATGAGATGATTAATAATTTTTTAAAAATTACCCTATGCAAGAAATAACAATGGAAAGGAGAAATATTGTCACTCCAGGTGAGTTTTTATTCCCCACACTAGACCTGGAAGAAGTTGGAGAAAATAGCACGATAGATTTACTGAAATATCAAAGTATCACAAATTAATAAATACTAAATCTGAATGTTTCCCCATCCAATTCCTTTCTCCTATTTTTTCCCTAGGGATATCAATTGTGAAAAGGCTAGTCATAGCAAACCTGGGAGAAATGGGAGGGAATTATGTATCGACTTAAGGAAAATGGTAGATAAGAAAAAGGAAAGATTCCTTGTGTAAGAAGATTTCAGTGCATAAAAATAAACATTTTATGACTTCATTTAATATTAATTTCATGGTTTGTAGGTTGTCTTCAGGTACTGGCAATTTATACCCATTACAAACAAGTTCCTGGAATGCTGGCCCAACTTCTATCACTCAAAGAAAGAATAACCCTCCACCATTTGTGCTCACAAAACTAGCTCTATTTCACATTATTTTGGTTCTTAAAAGTTTACTATCCAAACAACCGCCTCTTGTGAAAAAGAGAAGAGAAAAAGATTAATTATTTTCTAAACTAAGCTTGGCACTTTTAGAAATAAACTTAACAAATTTCAATGGGCTATAGATAACCACCAAACAGATGAATGCCAAACATTTAAACATCTAAGTGTTGTCTTAATGAACCATTGACTTGGAGAATGTGTACTGAGATGCTACATTTATAGAGCCAATAGAGCTTGGTGGCTCCAGGTGTGGAGTCAGACTGCCTTGCTGTGAATCCTGAGTCCATCACTCACTAGCTGTGAGATCTTGGACAAGTGACTTACTCTCTGTTCCTCGATTTCCTCATCTGTAAAATGGAAACAATAATGATATACACCTCATAGAGTTTTGTGAGTGTCAAATGAATTAATACATGTAAGATGATTAGAAAATGTCTGGCATAGAGGAAGCATTTAATAAATGTCAAAAAGGAATTACACTGACTGATTTGGCTTTAAAATTCTTTGTAGTGAAGAATGGCCTACATTTTTAATGGGGTGTAGGAGTGAGACTGAAATAATACAGACCACACATATTTAACTTTTAAAAATGGCTCCTGAAATCTACTGTCTCCTGGAATCCTCATTGTTTACAAGAAAGCAGAGATTGAGCTCTTTTCAGCTTGTACTTATGTCTATACTCACAGAGCCAAAAGTAAATATGATTTAAAAGTGAGTTTTCATTCTTATGCCTCCTCTTGTTCATTCTCCTCTTCCTTTCCCATTTTTCCAATAGTCTAACATTTTTTAACAAATATATTTTGAGTTCCAGCTCTAGTAAAAGCATGAGGCTAACAGCCATCAAAGAGTCAATGATAAATGTATATATTCTGTGTTAAATAGGCTATTGTAGAAGTCGTACTATCAAGTACAACATTGTTTATAAGGAAAACACGTCCCACAATGACAAATAATTGAGTATTCATCTCTACTGTACTAAATAAGTCAACGGCCTGGACGGTTGATTACACAGCTCTGTTTCTTCAATTCCCTTCCAGTAAATGGCCTGAGAGAATGGTGGAGACCTGGCAGGCCTAATGGAGCTGGGTGACATGGAGTGCACACTCTAACCTGGGAGGTTCCCTGCCAGGCTTCCCATGAGTTAGGTGGTTACCACGTGTTGTGTCTTGGGTGAGATCATCTCTGTGGATTTTCTGCACTGCAGTGATTTAAGACGCCTTCCACTCTGCTATGGCTTCCCCACTGCGACTCGTGATTTGGCCATGCAACAAAGGAGTGAGGGAGCATGCCTCTTCGCCTAGTTGCTGTTGCTGCTGAGTGATTTGAAATATACTTGTTTTAGGTGATTATTAAACCCAGCAATTTAAGCATACAGTTGCTTTTAGGACTTAAAAATCAGAAGCCCCCTGATTTCCACCCTTAAACTGTCATAACTCTTTTTATTAAAAAATATCTTATAAGAAAACATACAGCAGTTAATTCACTTACCAAATACAAATAAACAATACCAAGTTGAGAATGAAAATAAACACAAATTCCAGGTAGAAAAATAAGTAGTGTACCAGCCAGGCCCTGCTGTCCCACTGCCCAAGCTGATGTGTGCCTCTTGTAGACACAGCCTGCCCAAACCCTGTGCCAATGAGAGGCAGATCTTGTCCCATCTCTTCTGGAAAAAGAGATGGGAGAAATCAGGAAATTGCTCATTCACAGCTTTCTCCCCAGCACCTAGCCTGGCAAGGTGCCTGGCGTATAACGGACACCCAGTAAATATTGATTGAATGCATGAATAGGCTGCCACTCCATTGCCAGTATCCAGTGTGATTAGAATGGATTTAGCCTCCTGAGCCTTCTTGTATGTGTTAATCTTCAGTTTCCCTCCCTGTGCCTCATCGTGTGTGTCTGCCCATCCTACCTGGCCCTTCTGTCCAGGCCTCCGGTTCCTGGGAGGAGCACAGCTTAGTCTGCAGCCCCAGCAGATGCGGTAGTGGAGAAGCCTGAATTTCTTACCTGGCTCCTACATTTAGCTTTCCCCAAGCCAAGGCTTGTTTCCAGGGCATCTCATGATGAACAGCCCTTAGTCCCAATGTTGACATTCCCTGCTTCCCAAGTCTTTGCACTGCCTCTTGGTTCACTTCCTTGAGTACCACGGCCAGAATATCTTTCCCACTGTTATGTCTCTACTTTGACTCTTTTTTGTCAGAAGGTTTTTATTCTCATCTCTTTCGCAGTTAAAATCCAAGTATGAAATCCACATTAATGCAATTTTACCACAGATTTGCTCAAAGCTGCAAGTACTTAAATTTATTTGGTCTCTTCCTTTCGTAAGTATTCAACTAACCAATCTCCTCTTTTTGAAATAAATAGAAATTACCCCCTCTTGGATGAAACCTTCTGTATTAGTCAGCCAAAGGGGTGCTGATGCAAAATACCAGAAATCTATTGACTCTTTTAAGGGGTATTTATTTGAGGTTGAAGCTTACAGTTACCAGGACATAAAACATAAGTTACTTCCCTCACCAAAGTCTGTTGCCACGTGTTGGGGCAAGATGGTTGATGATGTCTGCCAAGAGTTCAGGCTTCTTGGGTTCCTCTCTTCCCAGGGCTCCATTTCTCTCCAGGCTCAGCTGCTGTGCTCTCCCCACCAGGCCCCCTGTAGACTGCCATGTGAACGGCTTGTCTGTCTCCCTGGGGCTTCTGCAGTGTCTAAGGAGCCATCTCTCTTCCTCTGTGTTTTTCTGCTGTGTGTTCACTTCCCAACCTCCAGCTCAAAACTCTGCATCAGAACTCCAACTCCCTCTTCTGCTCTGCCGTGTAGTCTTATCTGATGTGGCCCCATCAAAGCTCTAATCATAATTTAATCACGCCCAGGTACAGACCAGTTGACAAACATAATCCAATATCTGTTTTTGGAATTCATAAACAATGCCAACTGCCACATCTGCCTTTCCTCATTTGCTTTTGATGGGCTACTTCTAATAGTGTTTTCAGTTCTGTCTCCCATATTTCTAATCAGTCTTTGCAGTTTCTTTCTTTTCTATGCTTTTCTTTCTGATCTCATTTCTGCTAGAACACTTGAGGCTTTTGTTAGCTCTTGCCTCAGCTCCAGCAATACCTCCTACTTGGGCTTCTTACCTATTATACCAGTTTATACTGGCCCTGGCACTTGTTATCTGTGGGTCCTTGGGCAACTTGCTTTCACTCTAATCCCGGTTTCCTCATCTGTGATATCAGCATATTATGATTACACACCTTGTAGGTTGTTATAAATGGAACTAAATATCCTAGGTTCCGCCAAGCTAGAAATCCAAATGTGGAAATGCTCATTTTAAACCTGAATAGTTCTTATCCTCCCCCAAATATTTCTGAGAAACCCACAAAAATGGACTAACTCGACCAACATTTATTGAAAACTTATTCTGTGCCGGGGACACAACAATAAACAACAGACCTGAATGTGGCTTTCATAGAGTTCACATTCGGGGTTGGGAAAGAGATGATTAAAAAAGAAGAAATAAGAAAAGGTACAGTAGGTGAAATGGTGATGGGTGCTGTGGAGAGAAAGGTAGAGTAGGTCTTGAGGGGTGGGGTGGCAGGGAGTTCGGTTTTATACGGCATTTTCAGGGAAGGTCCCATGGAGAAGGGGTTGTTTGTGCAAAAACATGGGGTGAGTCATCAGTGAGCAGGTCTTACCTGTGCCCTTGAGTGGCTCCCGTCATCCTTTATTGTCATGGTTAGCTTAGCCAGACACTGGGGTGCATGCTCAGACAGCACGGCTGTGAGCCAGAAGTCCAGAGTCAGCGCATCCGCGTGGAGCCCCGCACTGTTATCTCAGTCTATGATGTTTTTGAAAAACAGGAAGTAAGGGAGTCCATTTCTTCCGCACTAATGCTCAAGGTAAAGCGTTGCTGAATTAACTCAAGCCAGCTGCTATTACCTTGCTGCGAGTTGGACCAAACCTTTTCCTGCCACCACAGCTGGCCCCGTGGTCCTACCTTTGTGGGAAATTTAGGGTTGTGATAGCTCCTGGGATGCCTGCCAGGATCTTCTTTCAAAGTGGGAAGGGAGAGCTCCCTTCCTCAGAGTTACACTCAGTTACCCACCAGGTGACGACAGGCCCTGGACCATTACAGAGTTTCAAAAAGTGGCTCTTGGTTTCCTTCTGGGAAGGCACCTCCAGGGAAGCTGGGTTAGGCCCAGTCCCAGGGCAGCAGGCTGTCCGCGGCCTTCCAGAGCTAAAGCCCAGCCTCGCCTGACAGACTCCTCCCTCTTGAGGCCTGGCCACCCATCCCAACAATCTGCTTTCCCTGGACGTCTCCAGGCATACATGTGCATAAGCACAGCCTTGAGTTTCCTTCACACTCCCTCCCCTGCCCAGCAAACTTCTCAGCCCCTCCATAAGTCAATGGATGCCCATGACTGCCTGAGGGGAAGAGATATTGCCTTACTCTGCATCACAGACATATCTGTCCTAAATTTGGCCCAACCTGGGCTTTGTATCACACAAGGAATAGAAACACTCTTTATAAAGTGCCTAACATAATTCTGCTATTTAGCAGGCACTCAAAAAAAAATTTTTTTTATAACTATCATAAGTATTTAGGTGATGGAATTACAGGGAATTTTCAATTTACTGTTTATAGTTTAAAAAAATGTTTTACAGAATCATGTATTACTTATAGAATCAGAAGCAAATTCTTTAAAAATTAAAACAAACATTTGACATCTAGATGTTTTCTTCCCCTCTTTCTCATCTAAACTTCTCAGAAAAGGAGTCTCACACTCACTATTTCCACTTCCTCAACTTGCTTCTATTGTGTTTCTACCCTGACCACTCCTCTAAAAATTGCTCTCATTGAAGCCACCAATTGCATCTTAATGTCATTCCCTCAGGAGTATGTTTGTGGCCCTGGGAAGAAATGGCAACCTCGGGTAGGTGGATTTGGGTGGAACAGAGGGGATAAGGGAGCAAGAGATGAGCCCACTTCATCTAAATGTGAAAACATGATCCAGGACCAAAGGTAAATCCAAACACTCACCTTTTCCAAGAGTCAAGCAGTCCAGTTTGAATCTAAGTCACCTGAGAAGAAGAGAGAGTCCAGAAACAAGCCAACTCCAAAGAGGTGATAACCTGGCAGGCCAAGGTAGTCCCCGAAGGAAGAGCACAAAGAGAGACAGCAGGCCAGGAGGAATTCCAAACTCAGCAAGTCCCCAGCCGCTTTTGGCTGGGTTTTCTTGGAAATGCCTGGTGAAAAGTCCTAACAACAATCATCTCATTTCAGAGATGAGAGATGGGCTCCCAGGGGCACTCCTGTACTGGATATGTCAACACAGTGCCCGCCACACCCAACTTCCTCTTAGAGATGAAACTGCCCCACCCACAGCCCCCTGCTCTGAGAAGCAGAGCTAAGTTGTTCTGTACCCAGGGATGCCTCCTGATTGGACCAGGGATGGCCCCTGACATTAGGGCTGCCCATGCACAAACCAGGGCTCAGATGGAGAAACGAGGCTGGTCAATCAGGTACTCTCCTTCTGGGATTTGGATTGGGAAGCACAGGTGAAATGAGGCAGCTAGCCATGGAGGCAGAAGCTGAAATGATGCCAGGCAATGGAGTTGGGGCCTTGGTGAGCTATAGCAAACCAAAGCAATGAGGAAGCAGAAAAGTATGATAAGAAAGCAGAATTTATGAATAAGCAGCCAGTAGGAGAGAGTGAAGATACTGCAGAGTAAACCGAGTTGGTTAGTTGGAATAGGACAGAAGGAAGCAAACCTGCAGAGAGTAGCTGAGAAATGGATGGTGGCTCTCTGCCACGACGGTCTTGTCGTCAGGCTCTGCTAAAAGCCACTTTCCTGCCACCCAGATTTGCTGAAGCTCCTGCTCTTTTTAAGACCCAACCCAGCTTCCTGGGTTCCCATGCTAATGCTTATTGGGCACCTACTCTGAGCTAGGCAAGGGTCTAGGTGCTTGGAATCCATGCGTGAATGAAACAGGAAAATCCTTATAACCCTTCATAACTTGAGGGAGGATACCTGTTTCAAAGGACAAATTAAAACAGCTCTGATTGCCCTCACCCTTTCCCACAGACCAGCTGCTGAAGTCAGCTATGGTGTCATTTTGAGTTGACTCCCTTTTGGGATAATAGATCACGTCCCTTTCCCCCTCTCCATCCCCCACCTACTGTGACGAGGGTGGGTGGCTGGAGAATTACGAGAAAATGACAGAAGAAAATGAGATATTGAGCATGGAGAAAGTCAGCAGAGTGACTGAATGTCCAGCCTTTAGATTACTGAGCTTTGAAATTTGGCTCTACCTCCTACTGTAAACTGGAGATAAAACAGCATCCTCCTCATTTCCTACATGCGAAGCACGAGCTTGGTACCTGGTCCATAGTAAGTACTCAGTGAGGGCTACTGTTGTTGCTGATAGGTCTTTTTCTTTTTGTGTTTAATTTTTGAGCTTTTAAATTAAATATTCAGGGGAGCAGGTGTAGCTCAGTGATTGATTGCCTGCTTCCCATGTGTGAAGTCCCGGGTTAAATCCCCAGTACCTCCTCCCCCCCCCCCAAAAAAAAAGAAAAGAAAGAAATATAAATTATATAAATTATTTTATTCAACTGAAAAAAATTGCAGTGTTCAATAAGAATACAAAAAGCATCATAAAACAAATGTACAAATTCATGAAGCCAATACATTTTCAGCCACAACCCACGTCAGGAGAGGGTCACCTACAAGCCTCATGTGTCCCTCTGATCACTGTTCCCCTCCCCTCAAGAGTAACTACCATCCTGAATTTGAGAAACCAAGTTAAATTTAAAATGAAAGATGAGCCACGCATGTGTAAACACGTGGCATAGTCCTTTTAGTTGCAATATGTGGCTCCAGTACCCCGGTTTTTCAGGAAAGCCTTTCCTCTTGTCGAAGCGTCCTTTGCTCGGGTCCCAGTCTCCCTGTGTACAGTTATGATGTACTTTATCAGCTTTATCCTAGTGCACGCTGGCCTCAAAACACTCATCTTTGGAAGCTGCAGAATTTCCCAATAGTGCACAAACTTTTGTAGACTCCTTTCTGGAATTATCTTGGGGTCAGCATGGCAGCTGGCGGTTCCTTTGTGGTTTCTTTTTTAAAAACAATTTTATTGAGATATATTCACATACCATACAATCCACCCAAAGTGTACAATCAATGGCTTTCAGTATAATCACAGAGTTGTGCGTTCATCGCCACAATCAATTTTAGAATATTTTCATTACTCCAAAAAGAAAACTCCCAGACCTTTAGCAGTCACTTCTTACTCCCTCTATCCTTCCCCAGCCATAGTCCATAGTTTGTTTTAGGTATATTTTTGTCCATAACCTTGTAACAGTGACATACATTTGTTCTAATTCATGGCTTATACTTGTACTATTAACCACACTTATTGTCCACGACAAGGTTCACTATGTTATACAGCCCCATGTTTCATCCTCTAGCTTTCCTTCTAGTGAAGTGGACAACCCTAAACTTTCCCTTTCCACCACAATCACACCCACACATCAGTGCTGTTAATTACACGCTCTGCAGTGTAATACCGTCACCTCTATCCATTTCCAAACATTTACAGTCAACCTTGCTTTAAATTCTGCACAAATTAAGCATCTGATGTTATTACTTTTACCAGCTTTATCCTAGCCTTCCCATTAGGTGCTAGGGGTAGACTGGATGTATCAGAGGGACAATAAGATGGCATCCTAAACTCAAATCTTCTCTCTGAAGGCTGCTGCCAGCCCAAACTTAGCTCACCCATCAATGTTCCTTTTGGTGGGTGTGTGGCTCCCCAGGTGCTGTTGAGCTGCAGGAGTTTCAATAGTGCTGGGAAGAAGGGGTGCAAGAAAATGGTAAGCATGAAAACTGTTGTTGCACAGAAAATTAGTTCTGGAAGGAGGGAAACAAATTATTCAAGCAAGCTCAGTGGCAGTGACATGTAGCAGCCAG